>JAYESA010000012.1:60252871-60422871 GCA_036927795.1 Iris macrosiphon | reverse complement strand
TGCGTGGGCTGTCCAAAATAAAACCGTAGCTCAGGACACGAAAACACACGGGACGTACCGCAGCTCCGGACAAAGAGTCACACGGGTGATACCACTACACTAGATACAGGAATCACTACATAAATACTACATATATATATAAGCACGTGCAGTGGAGCCCAAGCGTCTAGTAACTGTCTTCCCCTTTTCAAGCGGTCAACGATTGTGCGTTGAACCTGAACCTCTAACTACAGTCTCGACACACGGAAATAACTCAACAGACGTGACCCTAAGGTCGGCCCAGTCTCTGGTCATGATATCGGTATCAGGATACAGGAATCTGGCACGATCACAGTGTATGAGTGTGTCCTGGGGTATCGATGTACTCAGGTACGCACATCAAGGTACTATGAAGCATCTAACAAATATTCTAAGACGTACGACGAACGTCAGCACCCAGTTGTGATCCGGATGCGAAGTATCGAACGTCAACATAAAAACACGCAGAAGGTACAATAAGAATAACAATATCTGTAATCTGAAATACAGGGTGGCAAGGTACACTTGCCTGCGTGCGGCTGCTGATGACGGGGATCTGGTATCGCGTCCAAGTCCTCAGGTCCCGCAGTACCTAGAGATGAGTTAAAAACCAGAATTAATAATCTATTCTACGACAGACAGGGATGCGACACGCATCAACAACTAAACTCAAGCTCAGCTACGACTCACAGGGACAAGATACTAGGGGGCTGACTACAATTGACTATCGGTACGATAGTCCATCAACTAGTCATCTGTACACTCTCCTCGACCAATCCTCATTCTTACCATATTCTTCACGTGGTTCAGTAGTTCAGGTATGCTCACTCTCTGACCGTATTTACTCATTAGATATTAGGTCTTCCTCAACCCTCAGATTTATTCATCCACAAACACTGCTCAACCCTTCAGATCACCATGCTCATAAATAAATACGTTGAACCCTAAAGCTAAATGTCTCTCATTCCAATCCATATTAATATACTGATGACGATTAAACCTCCAAGTTTACCATTATCCTTAACCTCAAGTCATATTATTATCTTTCGATTTAATCAACAATGTTCAAGTACTATACTACACTATCCAACATAAACCCTAACAACACATAAATTCCTATTTCTCTTATTCTTATTCCATTCTCATCCACCACATCATGTACCAACATGACTCTAGTTATGCTCACAATTCATATAAAATACTAACCCTAACAACACAACACATTAATATACATATATATCAATAGAGAGGGGGGAAAGAGTCGATACCTCGACGAGGCTTGCTGGTCGGTGATGATGGCCGGAATAGGGTGGTGCTCGGTGGCAGGGAGCGCCGAGGGTGGTGGTGGTAATGGAAGTGTAATGGTGGTAGAAGAGATGGAAGAGTAATCTGGACAGGGAGGAGCCGGCCGTGCACAGTCGCAGGAGTCGCACAGTCGGCGTCGGGGACACAGTCGCCGGTCGGAAGGGAAGTTCACAGTCGCATCGGGGGCCCAGTCGACGGTCGGGAGGGAAGTTTACAGTCGCGTCAGTGGCAGACCGGAGTAGGCTGCACTGTCGACTGAGCGGCCTCTCATCTCGGCGGAGCGGCTGCACTGTCAGCGGAGGTGGACTGCACAGATCGGCGGTCGCCGGAGCGGTTGCTGCTCAGCCCGTGCGGGAAGGTCGGAGGCTGGAACTGCACAGCGGGCGGCGGGGGGTGGATGCTCGGCCGGTCGGAGTACAGCTGCGGGGGGGGTCGGCTGGTCGGAGGGGGGTGGATGCACCGGAGTCGGGCCGGAGTCAGGTCACCCACAGTGAGAAGGAGGGAAAATAAAGAAAGAAGAAGAAGAATAATGGAGGAAAGGGGTTCTTTGTATGGAGAAAATATGGATGAGTGAGGAGAGAGAGAGGGTTTTCTTTTTAGTTTCCCTTGGGATTAGGGCCGGTTGGAGTTTGTGAGGGTGGGTGAGGTAATATTTTATAGGGGATTGTGAAATGATGGAGGGTGGAGATGTTGCCATTCAAAATAGAGGACCAAGATTTAATATGAAAACTAGGTTTCTTCATACAAGGAAGGGGGAGGGAAAAGTTGACTACGGTCAACATTATGGTGAGCTCTCCATTTGGTCATGGCCAATAGGGTGATGACACATAAATTCATTAATTGCAACTTAGCCCCTTAAATTCGAAAAATTGCACGAACACATAAAATGACGCAAAAATAGTAGAGAAAATTATGTTTAATAATTTTCATGGTGAGAGGGTATTGTACGTGAGGCACGGGTTTAAATAAATGGGTATTGGGATTAATTAAGGATTAAAATAGGATTAGTAAAAATGGGTATCCCCGATTTAAATAGAAATAAATTGTCCCACAATTTTAAATTAAATAGGGCACTTGGGGTCAAAATTCGAAAATGACACAAAGGCCAAAAATGGTGGTGGCTTGGAGTCAGTCTTGGACCCTTTAGTTGGTCTGGCTCAACGTGTTAAGTTGGTATCTCAAAGTTGAGGGTAACGACACAGATGTCCGACACGGAATTAAATATGGATTACGGTTACGGAAAATTGTGCAATTAATTTAGAGCACAATAAAAATATAATTTTGAGTGACAAAAAAGTCCAGTGCCTAAATTGGCGAGTCAAGTCAGAAGTACAAAAGTCCGATGGAATTTATGGGCTGATACTGGCTTCGAATATTTAAACTATGATAGGGTACGCAAAGGGTTTTAATTAAATAAAATAAAATCACAGACAAACTCAACTCTACTCTAAACCTCATCATCTTCTGAAAAGTCCAAAATTTCCCAAATCCAAACCTGACTATCTATAGAATAAATTGAGGGGGTTTACATTCTTTCCAACTTAGAAAAATTTTGTCCCCGAAATTAAAAGTAAGGCACGATAATAACTAAGAGAATTAAAAAAAAACTAGTAATAAAATGCCGTACGTAAATTCGTACCTTGCTCCTCAAATAAGTAGGGGAACCGTTGCCAAATAGAATCCTTACGCTCCCATGTAGACTCGCCTGACGAATGGTGCATCCATGCCACTCTGACCAGTCGAATAGTCTGTCCTCTCAAAGTCTTCTCGCTGTGATCGAGGATCTCAACTGGCTGCTCATCGTAAGATAGGCTGGGCCCGACTGTAATCTCTGAATGATCAAGCACGTAGATAGGGTTTGCGACATATCTCCTCAGCTGCGATACATAAAATACGTCATGTACTCCCTCTAATGATGGAGACAATGCAAGACGATAAGCCACTTCGCCAACTCGTTCCAAGATGTCAAAAGGCCCGATGTAACTCGGACTCAGCTTGCCTCTGCCTTCGAATCTGATGGTACCTCGAGTAGGCGATATCCTTAAAAACACATGGTCACCCTCCTTGAACTCCAATGGTCTGCAGTGTGCATCTGCCCAATATTTCTGTCTGTCCTGTGCTGCACGCAGGTGGCTCTGAATCTGCTTGACCTTTCCCACTGTCTGTGTCACCAACTCTGGACCAAGTATTTGACGCTCTCCTACGTCACTCCAACAAACCGGCGACCTATATTTCCTGCCGTACAGTGCCTCATAAGGTGCCATCTATATGCTAGCATTATAAACCCCCTAATTTTCAAGAATTCATAAAATTTAGATTTTTCAAAATTTTCTGGAATTTTTTGGGATTTTTCTGTAATTAAATTCAGGTATTTTAATTATTAAATGATTTTTAAATGAGGTTTAATAATATTAAAATATTATGAAAATAATATTTTATGGTGTAAAATAAAAAACTAGACATAGGGTAATTTTCTTAGAATTTATTGGACCCCGAACCTATTTTTAAAGCCTTAAAAATCCTATTTTTAAAATAACCAAATAAACCGGGTTGAACCGGGTTCAAATCGGGCTGAACCGGCCTGAACCCGGTCCAATCGAACCGGACCGGACATCTCAGCTAGCGGGTCGGGCCAGGTCTGCCCAAACCGTACCCGATCCGACCCAACCCGACCCGGGTGAATAGTGCATCGCAAACCTGAGCTGCCCCGACCCCTCGGTTCCTCTGACGGCTGAACCGCCGTGGCGCTTCCCCTCCCCGGCGTCCCTCCGGCTTCTCGCACCGGCCGCCTCATCACCTCCCGCACCGGCCGCCGCTTCGTTGCCCCGACCCATCGCTCTGCCTCCCGCACCGGCTGACCCTCGGCCTCCTCTCCGCCCTATAAAACCTCTCTGCCTCCCTCCACTCCTGCCTTCGTCTTCTCCGGTGACCGCAGTCCTCATCCCCAGCCGCCTCCACTCCCAGCCACCCACCGTCGGCCGAACCGCCTCAGTCGCCCCTCCTCCAGAACCCTCTCCCAGGTCCTCCGCAGCCCGCAACTCCTTCCTCCTCCGGCTTCGGTAAAATCCCACAAGCCCTAGCCATGCCGCCTTCAACCTACAGCATCCCACAGCGCCTCCAGGAGTCCTGACCCCTCGCCTCCTTCCCGTAGCTGCCCGCCGCCCGTCAACTACGCAGGCCCGAGCTCCAGCAGCGAGCCGCAGCAGCCAGTAACAGCAGCCCGGCCGCCCGCGCCCTGCGCCGCCGGTCCCCCGCCCGCTCCGATGCGCCGCCGCCTCCAGCCAGCGCTGCCCCCAGCCCCCTCCAGCCCGTCTGAGCTTCGGCAGAGCCCTCGAATCCCTAACCCTAGGGTGGACACAGGACCCGGACACATCGAACTCGACACGCGAACACGAGAAAATACAGTTTCTCGAGCCCTGTTCAGGTACCTATTTCTCTCTCCTCGCTATCCCATTTTCGATTCCGTCTGTTGCATCGCTTAGCCTGCATGACCCCCTCGGTGCCCGTACAACCCGCTCGGTGTATCGCGTCCTGTGGTGATCGTGAACCGCGATCCAAAAATAGGAAAAACAATGCCCTATTTTACCCCAGAACTGAGTACGCCCCGCCAAACGGGATGACTTGGTCACGTGCGGTCTTCACCGATACGTGCGCGTCGTTGATACGGATGTGCGGAATTTCGCAGAAGCTGATTCGGATGTGTGTGCACACCGAAATCAGTGCGTATCCGCGAACACCGTCCCGTATCCGACCTTTCTGAATCTTGCTGTAACTTAGTGTATACACGTCGAAACGAGACAAAACTTGCGCCATCGGACTCGTAGCAATACGCTGGTCCTGTGAGCCAAGTTTGGTTCGATTCTGAGAACGTTGACAAAATTGCGTGTCGTGGGCCCCACAGGCTCCACTTGACGGGCAATTTTGAGATCGGCTCATCGGAATCCAATTCTGGAAGTTCCGTTGGGTTCGTATCATCATTCCTAACCTGTTGACACTAAGTTGGACAGATTTGGAGACCTTTGACCCTGACGTATTTTTTGGTGCAAAGCGGCCCACATATGGACCCCGCCTTGACCCGAAATGTCATTTTTGCCCTTGTCTCCAAATTGGACTCAAGGACAGGCATTTCTAGCTGATTAATATTTTTTGGATCTGATGGTGATATTTGTTTCAGCAACCGGAGCAGTCCCTGCAATTCCTGCTGAAGTCAAAGCTACAATTGGAGCCGGAAACCCAGGCAAGTGTACCTTGCCAATCTCTGCAGTTTTTGCTATTTATTTCCTTGACATATATACTTGTTGAACATATTTCAACATAGGACCGAGTGACTTACTTAGCATCCGATTATAGTCGGGTGCCAACCCCGTACGCAGAGTTGTGTAAAGTCACATAGACATGGATATCGTGACCCTTTGCATTATCGTACTTGCTTTATCAAGTATGTTATACCCAGAACACCTGACACTATTCATGATACAGAATCGTTCTAAGATATTTATGGTGATTCTATACAGGATACAGTTTTCATGACTTATTCCTTTGCTTAGATATTATATGACTGGATGCATTAGTTATGATCCTGCGTGGCATGGACATGAGACGTCGTGGACATGAGATGCATGATTACATTGGGTGGGAAGAGTCACACAACTACAGGTTGATTTTATATTATGCCGGCGTCTTAGTCTCACTACAAGCTAGACAACCACATGATATCACTACTACCGGCTCTCCGACACAGAGCTTGTAGTGGTTTCAGCCTGAGTTCTAGTGCTACTCTTATTTTGCATATCACTTAGATGGTTATATAGTCTACCTTATTATTTCATTTATTTCCTGCACTGCATTATTATGGCTTGAACTTTCTTGTACCTTGCTATGTCCCCTGAGGACCTGGATCCGGATTATGTCCCCAGGATTAGCAGATGAGTTCGACCCAGAGATATACAAGACAGGAGCATTAGCAGGAGCAGAAGCAGGAACAGTAGCAGGCACTGGAGCAGTACCAGATCCAGCAGTCGAGTGACTTCTACGGTATTTATGAGTATATAATGTTTCCATACTCAGTACTTTTGTTGATATCTTTGTTTTTGTATCTTGACAGTTGTATCAGACTTATATTGGGTTTGTTCCCCGATTTATGTACTTGTAACTTGATGTATATATTTCCTTTTGTTGATTTTGATATATTCTTTCTGTGGATGAGAATAGTATACCCTGACTGTTGTATTACAGCTTAAGTACGCCCCGATGGATCCATTAAATTGGGTTTGTCCATCGGTGTGTGCTGCTGGCCATTGCCGCGCATCCAGTCCCTCGATATTTTGGGATTGGGGCATGACATAGTTTTTGTGGTAGCCCATGCAGGTCAACGACTAAATTATTCGGTTTTATCTTAGGGACCTAACAGGCCTGCAATAAGATATGATAAGTTTTAGGATCTCATCCACTTGCTTGAAATATTTTTGATATCCGTATTGGATTCGAATCAATTGTATCCTGCCTTGATTCCTGTACGCCTCTTATTGTTTATTTTGGTTGCATAGTTATGGATTCACGAGCAAATGATGAGACTCCTGCAATATCACCACGGGATGTTTTGGTAACCAATGAAGAGGAAGTAACACTAGTTGATGAAGGTCAATCCGCTCAACAGCACAGTCAAACGAATCAGCAAGATGATATTCCACCATCAACGTAGTTTACTCCGCCAATGCCCGTAATTCCACAAGGGCAGGCCATGGACGGACAGCAGATATTTTAAATGATCTATGCAATAATGCAAGCTCAACAAGAGGCTTTGAGTCGCAGCCTAGTAAGCGCACTAGAGCAAGCAGATCTACCAGCACGATGATCAACGACGGGCTCTATCACCGATTTTCGGCAGCTGAAGCCCCGCATATTTTTAGGCAAGGAGGAGCCCACTGAAGTTCACGAGTGGCTCACAAACACTCAACATTAATTAAAAGCAGCTGTGCTTCCAAGGGAACGTTGGATGACTGCCGTCAGAATGTAATTGACGGACAATGCTCATCACTGGTGGCTATCTGAAGAGACCAGGCTCGGACCAGACCGGGTCACTTGGGAAGAGTTCTCCAAACTCTTTCATGAGATGTACATTCCGGCTATCGCTCGATCAGAACTTCGGGACAAGTTCAATCACCTCACTCAAGACAACATGACAGTAGAAGAGTACAACGCAGAGTTCATTCGTCTAAGTCGCTTCGCCCCAACCTTGATTCCGACAGAAAAAGAGAAGGCTGAAATATTCTTCGACGGACTAAATATTGAGCTACAGAAACTAATTGGATCCGTTGCTCCTATATCTTACTCGGACGTCCTTGCTGTAGCACGATGCATAGAGCGCATCATCTGGAGAGAGATCAGTCTGAAGAGGTCATCCACATCAGCACCAGCCGGAGCACCACAAGAAGAAGTTGCAAAAAGACTTCACAGTCACCAGCCACCAGCCACCAGAAGCATCTCCACAGGCAATACCTGTCTGTCCATATTGTCGCAAGCGAGGCCATAAGGAGATCGAGTGCAGACGAAAAAGGAGATTATGTTTAGTTTACGGATCCAGTCAGCATTTAGTGAAGGAATGTCCTGAGCGTAGAGAAGTAGCATCAACGGTAAACCAAAAAGCGTTACCAGTACCGAGGCCAACCTATCCAGCGTTGGGAGCACCACAAACGGAAGTTCAAGAAGTCCTACCACCAGCTCCAGGAGGATATCAGCCGAGGCCACCTTTGATACCCCAGGCACTGCTCTTCTAGCAGGCTCAGCAGCAGCAGAGGAATAGACGGCAAGCACGCAGATAAGCTCTGACGATGACCTTGGAGAACGCGCAGATGCATGGAGTAGCTAATGCGCGTAAGTGATTCGTAGTTATCTGTTTCTAGATTTGCTTTAGTTCGTGCCTGCTGGTTCGTGACCCTAGACTTAACCTGATAGTTTTAACTTGCTAATAATTGATAACCTAGTGTTAATCTAAGTAATTTTTGAACTTGCCAATGATTTAGAATGTTAAACTGATATGTTTTTGAAAGATAAACTGGTTTTCTAAAACTATAATTTTCTAGATTTCCTTCATTCGGGAAATTTTATAACTTTTAGTGCTTAGAGAAATAATTTTTCCTAGGTGTTACTCTCAACCTTGATTCTCCTTGAATTTTGATGTGCTTCGAATAAATTTTGTAACCATGTCATCTCTGTTGACCGGTTATTCTTTGATTGTAAGGACGCAATCCTCTTAAGCGGGGTAGATTGTAAACCCCCTGATTTTTAAGAATTTTTAAAATTTTCTGGAATTTTCTGGGAATTTTCTGTAATTAAATTCAGGTGTTTTAATTATTAAATGATTTTTAAATAAGGTTTAATAATATTAAAATATTATGAAAATAATATTTTATGGTGTAAAATAAAAAACTAGACATAGGATAATTTTCTGGGAATTTATTGGATCCCGAACCTATTTTTAAAGCCTTAAAAACCCTATTTTTAAAATAACCAAATAAACTGGGTTGAACCGGGTTCAAACCGGGCTGAACCGGCCTAAACCCGTTCCAATCGAACCGGACCGGACCGCTCAGCTAGCGGGTCAGGCCGGGTCTGCCCAAACCGTACCAGCTCCGACCCGATCCTACCCGGGTGAACAGTGCACCCCAAACCTGAGCTGCCCCGACCCCTCGGTTCCTCCGGCGGCTGAACTGCCGTGGCGCTTCGCCTCCCCGGCGTCGCTCTGGCTTCTCGCACCCGCCGCCTCATGACCTCCGACACCGGCCGCCGATTCGCTGCCCCGACCCATCGCTCCGCCTCCCGCACCGGCTGACCCTCGGCCTCCTCTCCGCCCTATAAAACCTCTCTGCCTCCCTCCGCCCCTGCCTTCGTCTTCTCCGGTGACCGCAGTCCTCAGCCCCAGCCGCCTCCACTCCCAGCCACCCTCCGTCGGCCGACCCGCCTCAGTCACCCCTCCTCCAGAACCCTCTCCCCGGTACTCCGCAGCCCGCAGCTCCTTCCTCCTCCGCCTCCGGTGAAATCCCTCAAGCCCTTGCCGTGCCGCCTTCGACCCCGCAGCATCCCACAGCGCCTCCCGGAGTCCTGACCCCTCGCCTCCTTCCCGCAGCTGCCCGCCGCCCGTCGACTACGCAGGCCCGAGCTCCAGCAGCGAGCCGCAGCAGCCAGTAACAGCAGCCCGGCCGCCCACGCCCTGCGCCGCTCGTCCCCCGCCCGCTCTGACGCGCCGCCGCCTCCGGCCAGCGCTGCCCCCAGCCCCCTCCAGCCCACCTGAGCTCCGACAGAGCCCTCGAATCCCTAACCCTAGGGTGGACACATGACCCGGACACATCGAACTCGACAGGCGGACACGAGAAAACACAGTTTCTCGAGCCCTGTTCAGGTACCTGTTTCTCTCTCCTCATTATGCCGTTTTTGATTCCGTCTGTTGCATCGCGTAGCCTGCATGACCCCCTCGGTGCCCGTGTAACCCGCTCTGTGCATCGCGTCTTGTGGTGATCGTGAACCGCGATCCAAATACAGGAAAAACAATGTCCTGTTTTACCCCGGAACTGAGTACGCCCCGCCAAACGGGATGACTTGGTCACGTGCGGTCTTCACCGATACATGCGCGTCGTTGATACGGACGTGCGGGATTTCGCAAAAGCTGATTCAGATGTGCGTGCACACCGAAATCAGTACGTATCTTCGGACACCGCCCCGTATTCGACCTTTCTGAATCTCGCTGTAACTTAGTGTATACATGTCGGAATGAGACAAAACTTGCGCCATCGGACTCATAGCAATACGCTGGTCCTTTGAGCCAAGTTTGGTTCGATTCTGAGAATGTTGACAAAATCGCGTGTCGTAGGCCCCACAGGCTCCACTTGACGGGCGATTTTGAGATCGGCTCATCGAAATCCAATTCTGGAAGTTCCGTTGGGTTCGTATCATCGTTCCTGACCTGTTGACACTAAGTTGGACAGATTTGGAGACCTTTGACCCTGACACGTTTTTCGGTGCAAAGCGGCCCACATATGGACTCCGCCTTGACCCGAAATGTCATTTTTGCCCTTGTCTCCAAATTGGACTCAAGGACGGGCGTTTCTAGCTGATTAATATTTTCTGGATTTGACGGTGATGTTTGTTTCAGCAACCGAAGCAGTCCTGCAATTCCTGCTGAAGTCAGAGCTACAATTGGAGCCGGAAACCCAGGCAAGTGTACCTTGTCAATCTCTGCAATTTTTGCTATTTATTTCCTTGACATATATACTTGTTGAACATGTTTCAACCTAGGACCGAGTGACTTACTTAGCGTCCGATTATAGTCGGGTGCCAACCCCGTACGCGGAGTTGTGTAAAGTCAAATAGACATGGATATCGTGACCCTTTGCATTCTCGTACTTGCTTTATCAAGTACGTTATACCCAGGACACCTGATACTATTCATGATACAGAATCTTTCTGAGATATTCATGGTGATTCTGTACAGGATACAGTTTTCATGACTTATTCCTTTGCTTAGATATTATATGACTGGATGCATTTGTTATGATCCTGCGTGGCATGGACATGAGACGTCGTGGACATGAGATGCATGATTATATTGGGTGGGGAGAGTCACACAACTACAGGTTGATTTTATATTATGTCGGCGTCTTAGTCTCACTACGAGCTAGACAACCACATGATATCACTGCTACCGGCTCTCCGACACAGAGCTTGTAGTGGTTTCAGCCTGAGTTCTAGTGCTACTCTTATTTTGCATATCACTTAGATAGTTATATAGTCTACCTTATTGTTTCATTTATTTCCTGCACTGCATTATTATGGCTTGAACTTTCTTGTACCTTGCTATGTCCCCTGAGGACCTGGATCCGGATTATGTCCCCAGGATTAGCAGACGAGTTTGACCCAGAGATATACAGGACATGAGCATTAGCAGGAACAGAAGCAGGAACAGTAGCAGGCACTGGAGCAGTACCAGATCCAGCAGTCGAGTGACTTCTACGATATTTCTGAGTATATACTGTTTCCATACTCAGTACTTTTGTTGATATCTTTGTTTTTGTATCTTGACAGTTGTATCAGACTTATATTGGGTTTATTCCCCGATTTATATACTTGTGACTTGATGTATATATTTCCTTTTGTTGATTTTGATATATTCTTTCTGTGGATGAGAATAGTATACCCTGACTGTTGTATTACAGCTTAAGTATGCCCCGATGGATCCATTAAATTGGGTTTGTCCATCGGTGTGTGCTGCTAGCCATTGTCGCGCATCCAGCCTCTCGATATTTTGGGATTGGGGCGTGACAAGCCTGGTAGCTGTTATTGTAGGAGATTTTAACTAAGTGTAAGTGGTCCTCCCAAGATCCTCCAAAATTAATCATGCACGCTGTCAACATATCCTCTAATATCTGTATCGTGCGCTCTGACTTCCCATCAGTCTGTGGATGATATGCAGTGCTGAACTTGAGACGAGTTCCTAGGCTCTCCTGCATACTCCGCCAAAAATATGACATAAATTTGGAATCACGATCCGATACGATGCTGACAGGTACTCCATGTAATCGTACTATCTGCCTCATATACATGTCAGCTAATATCTCTGTGGATTGCCCAATTCTGAAGGGCAAGAAATGTGTAGACTTTGTGAGTCTGTCTACGATAACCCAAACTGCATCCTTCCCGCTTGGGCTTCGCGGGAATCCTGTGACGAAGTCCATGGTAATGTGTTCCCACTTCCACTCGGGAATGGGAAGCGACTGCAATAATCCTGCAGTCCTCTGATGTTTAGCTTTAACTTGCTGACAAACTAAATATTTTGCCACGAATCTTGCGATTTCTCTCTTCATCCCATGCCACCAGAAATGTTTCCTCAAGTCTCGGTACATCTTCGTACCCCCAGGATGAATGGAATAAATCGAGCTATGAGCCTCGGTCATCAACTCTTGGCGTAGCTCGCCACTCAGAACATATAGGCGACCTTAACGTTCCGTCTTCATGAATCTTGAGTCCCGTCTGCATGCTTGCCTCTGTCCTCTCTCCTAGACATCAAAATCTCGCATATATAGGCAATGCTGCCTTGATCCTCTCAATCAGTGTAGACTGAACCTTAAGAATGGCCATCTGTCATCCTTGCCTGGTATTACAATCTCTAAACCAGGCTCCTGGAGATCCTCTAGTAATTTTCGTTGAGTCATCAAAAAGTATGCCAGGGGCTTCCTGCTTAAAGCATCTGCCACGACATTCGCCTTGCCAGGGTGGTACTGCAACTCAATATCATAACCAGTCATCAACTCTAGCCAGCGTCTCTGCCTCATATTAAGCTCCTTCTGCGTGTAGACATACTTTAGACTTTTATGATCTGTGTAAATCTCAACACGCTCACCATAAGGGTAATGTCTCCATAGCTTTAGTGCAAATATCACTGCAGCTAGCTTCAAGTCGTGCGTCGGATAGTTATTCTCATGAACTCTCAGCTGTCTCGATGCGTAGGCTATCACCTTGCTGTGTTGCATCAGTACACACCCTAATCCGCTCCCTGATGCATCACTGTACACTATAAATTCTCCTGATCCTGAAGGTAGTGTCAAAATCGTTGCTGATGTCAGACGCTTCTTCAGCTCATCGAAAGTCGTCTGACACTCGTCGGTCCAGATAAACTCCTCGCCTTTCCGCGTCAGTCGTGTCATAGGCGCAGCTATCCTCAAGAATTTTTCCATGAACCTTCGATAATATCCGGCAAGTCCGAGGAAACTCCTAACCTCTGTAACTGATGTAGGGGTAGGCCACGTCTCAACTGTAGCTATCTTCTTCGGGTCAACTGATAGTCCATCTTCGATGATTATGTATCCCAAAAATGGTACTCTATCCAAGCAGAACCCATATTTGCTGAGTTTGGCGTACATCCTCTCGTGTCTCAGCGTCTCCAACACGATCCTGAGATGTCTCTCGTGCTCCTCTTGGCTGTTGGAATAAACCAAGATGTCGTCAATAATTACCACCACGAACTTATCCAAGTACTGGTGGAAAATATTATTCCTCAAACTCATAAATACTGCTGGGCTATTGGTTAAGCCAAACGGCATGACTAGAGACTCATAGTGTCCATACTTCGTTCGAAAAGTCGTCTTCGAAATGTCCTCTCTTCGTACCTTGATCTGATGATAGCTGGATCTGAGATCGATCTTCAAAATACATATGCGCCACTTAGCTGATTCGAATAAATCTTCGATGTGTGACAAGGGTACTTGCTCTTTATCGCTATGGCATTTAATGCCCTGTATTCGTTATGTAACATATCATCCTATCCTTCTTTGGTAAAATAAGATGGTTGCTCCCCATGGAAAAACACTAGCCCGACTGAAACCCTTGTCTAAGAGATCCTCTAGTATGAACCTTCAACTCAACCAAGTCTATCGGTGCTAGTTTGAAGACGAGAAAATAACTGG
Source organism: Iris macrosiphon (assembly GCA_036927795.1). Classification (NCBI taxonomy): domain Eukaryota; kingdom Viridiplantae; phylum Streptophyta; class Magnoliopsida; order Asparagales; family Iridaceae; genus Iris; species Iris macrosiphon. The sequence continues at coordinate 60,409,093 of JAYESA010000012.1, read as the reverse complement.
CTCGGCTCTGGGAGTCAACTCTTTAACAAACTCCATCTCTCTGTCAGGTGGCAGGCCTAAAAGATCCTCTAGAAACACATCCTCAACTCTGATATAATATGGTGGTATACTGGTTCACCTCCTGCATTGTATACCCCTAAGGTAGATGGGCACCATATTCCTGGGCTCCCTGAAGTAACTCAAACTCAGGGTAATCTGGTGGTCATAAATAATGTAATCACGTCGACAATCTCGCGTCGCTTGGAATTGGCTCAACCAATCCATGTCTAGGATAAGGTCATAGTCTAGACTAAACCTTAAAATAATTTCTCCCGTTCTGTTTCAAACATCAATCCTCAAAAGAAAATTTTTACTCGCCTAATGTATAATTCTCTTCTCCTCAAAGTTTTCCCTAAAATTCTATTCCTCAAATTCCTTCTTTTCGTTATTTATCTCTCCAAGTAATATAGTGCAATTGTAATAATGATGTCACCCAAGCACATACTAAAATTTCTGGTATTAGGTCATCATCTTCCAAGTGAGAGCTTAAAATTTTATCTCCTCTAGTCCATAATATCATTCCTGGTATTGCTATCATATACAACCACTAGTTTTCATCATCAGGCTATGCATTCCCATAAATCATTCTAGGTCATGATCAACAATCCTTCTAGCTCTCAGTACTTCTAAGATCATTGTTACCTCAAGTACTGGTAGGGTACTACTGGGTCCAACTCTCTTGCCAACCTTCCCTACTAGATCTAGAATCCAAAGAACCCATCAGTCTATCCTGATAAGGCAATAATCTTCTCAGAGAAAGGTATACGAATTATGTCTTCTGCCGTCTGGCCTTCGATCTTCTTCTGGAGAAAAATCATCAGTCACAAGCATTCGTCTTCCCGAACAATAGGGGACGAGAAACAAGGATAGCGATATCGACGAAGATTGAACGAATGCAAAGTGGAAGTCCAAGGGCGATAATCACATACAAAGAGTTTTTTAAAATCGATTATGGATTAAGATCCTATCCAACAATCATATTACCTATTCCTAATTTGCAGGCTCGCTTGGCACAGTCAGGTGACCAAGACGATTTAAATCGGACCTGCATGGGCCACCACAAAAATATGTCACACCCCAGTCCCAAAATACATAGGACCAGGAATATGTGACACGCCAACTACGTATTCGACCAGACTCTGGTCTGACTCGAATACGTATAAGCTGTATAATATAAAGGGCACAATCTAGATTTCCCATAAATATAAAGCTCTATGTCTCAATCCATAATGTACAACAGTATACAAAAAAGAGCTATATGTGCTAGAGTCGGCCGCCCGATAACACACTAACTCGAATAGACTCGAGAAGAAGTATGAGTCTATAAAAACTAGGCTACAACAACAGATAAATAATCAATACAAAATAACCATAATACCGGTAGATAAGATGTGAGTACCTGGTACCATGCTCGCAAGACATGCAACTCCAACAGCCACTCCAAATGCTCCGTAATCATCTATGCTGCAAAACTGACAGGGAACCAGGTCTTCAGAGGGACGTAACAAGGTACAAAAATAGAACATGCCAAGTAAACAGAAAGTACAAGTGCAACAACAGGGTACTCTAGCATAACCAAATAAGTGTGACACAGTTTAAAGACAATGTTCGACGCGTGGGCTGTCCAAAATAAAACTGTAGCTCCGGACACGGAAACACACGGGATGTACCGCAGCTCCGGGCAAAGAGTCACACGGGTGATACCACTACACTAGATACAGGAATCACTACATAGATACTACATATATATATAAGCACGTGCAGAGGAGCCCAAGCGTCTAGTAACTGTCTTCCCCTTCCCAAGCGGTAAACGATTGTGCGTTGAACCTGAACCTCTAACTACAGTCTCGACACATGGAAATAACTCAACAGACGTGACCCTAAGGTCGTCCCAGTCTCTGGTCATGATATTGGTATCAGGATAGAGGAATCTGGCATGATCACAGTATTTGAGTGTGTCCTAGGGTGTCGATGTACTCAGGTATGTGCATCGAGGAACTACGAAGCATCTAACAAATATTCTAAGACGTACGACGAACGTCAGCACCCGGTTGTGATCCGGACGCGAAGTATCGAACGTCAACATAAAAACACGCACAAGGTATAATAAAAATAATAATATCTGTAATCTGAAATATAGGGTGGTAAGGTACACTTGCCTGCGTGCGGCTGCTGATGACGGGGATCTGGTATCGCGTCCAAGTCCTCAGGTCCCGCAGTACCTAGAGATGAGATAAAAACCAGAATTAATAATCTATTCTACGACAGACATGGATGCGACATGCATCAACAACTAAACTCAAGCTCAGCTATGACTCACAGGGACAAGACACTAGGGGGCTGACTATAATTGACTATCGGTACGATAGTCCATCAACTAGTCATCTGTACACTCTCCTCGACCAATCCTCTTTCTTACCATATTCTTCACGTGGTTCAGTAGTTCAGGTATGCTCACTCCCTGACCGTATTTACTCATTAGATATTAGGTCTTCCTCAACCCTCGGATCATTTCATCCACAAACACTGCTCAACCCTACAGATCACCATGCTCATAAATAAATACGTTGAACCCTAAAGCTAAATGTCTCTCATTCTAATCCATATTAATATACTGATGACGATTAAACCTCAAAGTTCACCATTATCCAAAACCTCAAGTCATATTATTATCATTCGATTTAATCAACAATGTTCAAGTACTATACTACACTATCCAACATAAACCCTAACAACACATAAATTCCTATTTCTTCTGTTCTTATTCCATTCTCATCCACCATATCATGTACCAACATGACTCTAGTTATGCTCACAATTCATATAAAACACTAACCCTAACAATACAATACATTAATATACATATATATCAATAGAGAGGGGGGAAAGAGTCGATACCTCGACGAGGCTTGCTAGTCGGAGATGATGGCTGGAATAGGGTGGTGCTCGGTGGTAGGGAGCGTCGAGGGTGGTGGTGGTAATGGGAGTGTAATGGTTGTGGTAGAGATGGAAGAGTAATCTGGACAGGAAGGAGCCGGCCGTGCACAGTCGTCGGAGTTGCACAGTCGGCATCGGGGACACAGTCGGCGGTCGGGAGGGAAGTTCACAGTCGCGTCGGGGGCCCAGTCGACGGTCGGGAGGGAAGTTCACAGTCACGTCGGTGGTAGACCGGAGTAGGCTGCACTGTCGACTGGGCGGCCTCTCATCTCGGCGGAGCGGCTGCACTGTCGGCGGAGGTGGACTGCACAGATCGGCGGTCGCCGAAGCGGCTGCTGCTCAGCCCGTGCGGGAAGGTCGGCGGCTGGAACTGCACAGCGGGCGGCGGGGGGTCGATGCTCGGCCGGTCGGAGTACAGCTGCGGGGGGGGTCGGCTGGCCGGACGGGGGTGGATGCACCGGAGTCGAGCCGGAGTCAGGTCACCCACAGTGAGAAGGAGGGAAAATAAAGGAAGAAGAAGAAGAATAATAATGGAGGAAAGGGGTTCTTTGTATGGAGGAAATATGGATGAGTGAGGAGAGAGAGAGGGTTTTCTTTTTAGTTTCCCTTGGGATTAGGGCCGGTTGGAGTTTGTGAGGGTGGGTGAGGTGATGTTTTATAGGGGATTGTGAAATAATGGAGGGTGGAGATGTTGCCATTCAAAATAGAGGGCCAAGATTTAATATGAAAACTAGGTTTCTTCATACAAGGAAGGGGGAGGGAAAAGTTGACTACGGTCAACATTATGGTGAGCTCTCTATTTGGTCATAGCCAATAGGGTGATGACACATAAATTCATTAATTGCAACTTAGCCCCTTAAATTCGAAAAATTGCACGAACACATAAAATGACGCAAAAATAGTGGAGACATTATGTTTAGTAATTTTCATGCTGAGAGGGTGTTGTGCGTGAGGCACAGGTTTAAATAAATGGGCATTGGAATTAATTAAGGATTAAAATAAGATTAGGGAAAATGAGTATCCCCGATTTAAATAGAAATAAAGTGTCCCTCGATTTTAAATTAAATGGGGTACTTGGGGTCAAAATTCGAAAATGACACAAAGGCCAAAAATGGTGGGAGCTTGGAGTCAGTCTTGGACCCTTTAGTTGGTCCGACTCAACGGGTTAAGTTGGTATCTCAAAATTGAGGGTAACGACATAGGTGTTCGACACGGAATTAAATATGGATTACGGTTACGAAAAATTGTGCAATTAATTTAGAGCACAACACAAATATGATTTTGAGTGACGAAAAAGTCCAGTGCCTAAATTGGCGAGTCAAGTCAGAAGTACAAAAGTCCGATGGAATTTATGGGGTGATACTGGCTCCGACTATTTAAACTATGATAGGGCGTGCCAAGGGTTTTAATTAAATAAAATAAAATTACAGACAAACTCAACTCTACTCTAAACCTCACCATCTTCTGAAAAATCCAAAATTTCCCAAATCCAAACCTGACTATCTATAGAATAAATCGAGGGGGTTTACACCAACCTACATCCGTGACACTTGTGTTGCATTAAATTGAACCCCTTGTACTCTTTACACAATACTAAACACCTTGATGAGTTATATCACCTTTTAACGCTTATTGCTGAACCATTCATCGGCATCCATGATATGCAGTGAACAACTTCTTGGTTCCATCTCACCCTAGTTGTATTTGGCTATGATAATTCCTATTATCTTATAGACTCATGACCTAATTAGAAGCAAGGAGAACTGGTAAAACTTTTTTTATAGAGTTATTGACTCATTAACGCCATGGTAGTACATAGATTTCATGTGATAGGATGTGACAACGGTCACAAAATTCTTACCATCTAGAATCCCTCATTGAAGTTAGACTTACTAAAAATCCTTAAAAATATGATCATAACTATAGTTCCCGTGGCTAACTTCATTCTTATAAGTTGGGTAGAGCCTTGAGTAAGCGTACCCTTATTCTCAGAATGCGATGTCAAATTAGGACTCTATTTGGTAATTGCGTCCCCATCTTTAGTGCAACCTTCTTAATTAAAATCTTTTCTACTATGGTTATTTTTAATTTTGAGGACAAATTTTTTATAAGTTGGGTAGATTGTAAGCACCCTGATTTTTAGAATTTAATATTTTTGGTATTCTAAATTTTTTGTGATTAAGAGAAATTTTTTATTTATTTTTAGCTAATTATAATATATAGTATTCATGAATTTATAATTATATGTATTTAATTAATTATTAATATTATGCAAAACATATATTTTTGGGTGTACAACTATTATTAGTGTATTATATAATTTTTTTGAATTTATTGAGGTCTAAAACTATTTTTTTATGGCCACACACACACACACACACACACACACACACACACACATATATATATAAAATAAAAGAAAAAGAATAAAAGAATTATAACTAAACCCATTAACCCTACCCAAACCCAAACCCAAACCTTTAAAACCAACCCCTCCCCCGCGCGTACAAGAACCACCCTCCCCCTCCTATATATACATACAAATATATATGCACCTATAACTACAAACCCTAACCCTAATCCCACCTCTGCCTACACCACCCCGACACCCCGGCGACCGCCCGCAGCCCCGCCGCCTGCACAACCTTGCCGTCGCGCCGCCGCACTGGAGCAGTGCGTCCGCCCCCCGCTCGCACAGAGCACAACCATGCGGCCCCTCCTTCGGGCGCAGCCTCCTCCCTCCTTGCTCGTCCTATTTGTGTCTCGTCTTTGTTGGTATGTTCACAACCTAACCCTCTAGGATTTTCTTCAAGTGGAACAAATTTAGGCACCTGGGTTTGATCAAAAAATCGACCGAAAATTGGCCAAAAAACTGTTCGAAAATAGTTTAAAATTTCAGTCCAAGTACCCCTGTTCATGTTCAATTTTCTACCAACTCGTTAACTATTTTCAAAATATAATTGAAAGAACTTCTTCACAATATAACCAAAAATTTTACTGTTCTTTTAGTTTTTATTAGTTTGCTTTAATCGTTAAATTATTCTTATTCCAAAACGACAAAAAACTTGTTTTTAAAATACCTAAAATCTTGCGATACAGTTGCGTCCCGCCAAACGAGGTAACTTTGTCGTATGCGAGCTACATTGAAAGGCGCATAAACTTAACATGGACGTGTGGGCTTTCGCATAACTTGATTTGGATATGCGTGCACACCGGAATCAACGCGTATCCCTCGAAAAATACCGTATTAGCCCGTTCTGACACTCGCCATAACTTTGTGTGTGCTTGTCGTTTGGCAACAAAACTTGTGTCATTGGATTCGCAATATTATGCTGGTCTTGTGACCCAAGTTTGGTTCAATTCTGAGAACGTTGACGAAATATCATTTTGTGGGCCCCACGGTTCTATATAACTGACGATTTTGTGATCGGCTCATCAAAATTCAGTTATGGACGTTAAATTGGGTTCGTATCATTTTCTGGACTCATAGATACTAAGTTTGATGAATTCAAAAAACTTTGTCTTCGACATATTTTTTGGTGCGAAGTGGGCCACATGTGGACCCCATTTTGACTCCAAAATTGTCAATTTTGCCCCTGTGTCCAAATTAGACCTATGGGTAGTCAATCCTAGCTATTTTTAGTATTCTAAGAATAATGGTGATGTTTGTTTCAGCATCCGGAGGTGTACGTACAGATTCTACTTTCCAGGAGCAGTTGATGGAGTTCAGAACCCAAGCAAGTGTACCTTGCCATGATGTATCACAGTTCCTTGCCTTTATTATCTTATTTAGTTATTATAGTTAGTTGATATATGTGATATGTGTGTTTACCCTAGGACCGTGAGACGTTGCTTACTGTCCGAACAAGATTCGGGTGTCGATGCCGTACGCGGAGTCGTGTAACGTCACTTAGAGAGTTGATTCCACGATCTTATTTTTACGTGCCTACTTTACCAAGTACGCCATACAGTAGGGCACCTGACACTATTTTATATAACATAATCTTTCTTGAGTTATTCTTGGGGATTCTATATAGGCTTACAGGATTCGAGACATGAGACTGTTATATTATATGGATATTATTATGACTCGTTGCACTAGCTAGAGGTCATGATCTTGCGTGTTATGAACATGAGACATCGTGGACATGAGATGTGAGATTATATTAGGTGGAGAGAGTCTTTATCTTGCTCTGGGCATATTTTACTTATTACTATTTATGTGTATTAGGCTTTAGGTTCCCTATGCGGAATCTAAGGTATAATATTTATATATACAACTTCATCCTGGTTTCCCACACGGAGCCTTGAGTGTACTATTAGATTACGGAAGTGTCCTTGGAGATATTTCGTGAGTACCAGCCCGGGGTACGATACCATACTCTCATTTTTATATCATATAGTTGGTTACAGTAGTTTACCCTTGAGTATGTGGCATTATACTATTTTACTTTTGGTATGCTATTTCTTGTACCTTGTTACGTCCCTCTGAGGACCTGGTCCCCTACCAGTTTTTGCAGCATAGAGGGTTATGGAGCCTTTGGAGTTGCTGATGGAGTTGCTTGTCTTACAGGTATTAGTACCAGGTACTTGTATCATATCTACCAGAGTTATGGTTATTTATTCATATATTTTATTTATCAGCTGATGTAGCCTAGTTTTATAGACTCATATTTCTTTCTCGAGTCTATTCGAGTTTGTGTGTTACTGGACGGCCGACTTTAGTACATGTAGCTCATTCTTGTGTATTCTGTTCATTGTGGATTGATGCATAGATATTTATATTTACTTGATTATTTAGATATTGACCATTATAATACAGCTTATACGTATTTGAGTCGGACCAGAGTCTGGTCGAATGCGTAGCTGGCATGTTATGCATTCCTAGTCCTACATATTTTAGGACTGGGGCTTGACAAATGGTGATCTCGGATTGATCGAGAATATGACTGCTATCTGCGACATATCACTTCAGCTGCGATATATGAAATACGTCATGCATTCCCTCAAGCGAAGGTGGTAGTGCCAGTCGATACGCAACTTCTCCAACTCGCTCCAGCACGTCAAATGGTCCAATGCATATTTGACTCAACTTGTTGCGTCCTCCAAAGCGAATAGTGCCTCTAGTTGGTGATATCTTCAAGAAAATATGGCCGCCTTCCTTAAACTGAAGTCGACGATGAAGAACTTCCCACTGCTTCTGTTTGTCCTACTCTGCTCGCATGTGCCCTTGTATCATCTTCACCTTCTCCACAGTGCTGGCAACCAACTCTAGGACCAAGATCTGATGTTCTTTCATGCTCCAACACATAGAAGACCTACACTTTCTACCATACAATGCTTCAAACAGAGCTATTTGGATGCTCGCTTGATAACTATTGTTGTATAAAAATTCCACAAGATATAGGTAGTCCTCTCATGATCCTCCAAAATCTAGTATGCATGCTCTCAACATATCCTCCAGCATCTGAATGGTATGTTCCGATCGCCCATCTTTCTACGGATGATAAGACGTACTGAACTTCAGATGAGTCCCAAGACTCTCCTGTATCCTCCTCCAAAAATGTGATGTGAATCGTGAGTCTCGATCCGACACGATGCGAATTAGAACACCATATAATCTTACAATCTACCTCATGTATAAATTGGCAAAACTTCTATATACTGGCCAACTCGAAAAGGCATGAAGTGTGCTGACTTGGTAAGATAATTTACTATCACCCATACTACTGCATCTCGCCTACTTGGATTCTTCAGAAAGCCCGTAACGAAGTCCGTAGTGATATGCTCCTACTTTCATTCAGGAATCAAAAGTGGTTCCAGTAGTCCTGCTAACCTCTGATGTTCAGCCTTAACCTGTTGATACACTAAGCATCTGGCTACAAAACAAGCTATCTCCCACTTTATCCCATTCCACCAAAAGTGTTGTCTCAAGTCTTGATACATCTTAGTACCACCAGGATGGATATAATATATCAAGCTATGAGCCTCTCCCATTATCTCCTGTGAAAGCTTTCCATTAGGAACATATAGACGATCACCATATCTCAATGTCCCATCAGCTTGAATAAGTAATCTCGTCTGCTCACCTGCTTCCGTCCTTTCTCAACTTCTGAAATCTAGCATCTATAGGCAAAACTTCCCTGATCATCTCTACTAGTGATGACTGCACTTGCAAGTTGGCTAGTTTCTCGACTGATCCGGGTAATACCACCTCTATGGCAAGCTCTTACAAGTCCTCTAATAACTCATTTTGCATTATCAAGAAGAGCGCCATAGGCTTACGACTTAATGCATCTGCTACTATGCTAGCCTTGCCTGGGTGATAAAGAAACTCAATCTCAAAATCCTTCATCAACTCAAGATACCATCTTTGCCTCATATTCAGCTCCTTCTGCATGAAGACATACTTGAGGCTTTTGTGGTCGGTATAGATCTTCACTCTTTTATGATACAAGTAATGTCTCCAAAGTTTCAAGGAAAAATAATGATTTTAAGCTCCAATTCATGAGTTGGATAATTCTTTCCATGCACTCATAACTACCTAGATATATACACATTCACCTTGTCGTGCTGCATCAATACGCATCCCAATCCTTTCTCCGATGCGTCACTATAGATCACGTAGCCTCCTAATCCTGATGGGATGGTCAATACTAGTACTGTGGTCAGTCGCTTCTTCAACTCCTCAAAAGTGGCTTGACACTCATTCGTCCATATGAACTCTCGGTCTTTGCAAGTCAATTGAGTCATCGGCTCTGCTATCCTTGATAAGTTTTCCATGAATCGTCGATAATTTCCTGTAAGTCCAAGAATTGTTTTTACCTCTGATGCTGATGTAGGAACGGGCCATGTCTCTACTACTGAGATTTTTTTTAGGACTACCGAAATACTATCTCAAGTGACGACATGTCCAAGAAATGAGACCTTCTCCAAGAAAAACTCACACTTGCTAAGCTTCGCATACAACCGCTCTCTCCTCAATATCTCTAAGACAATCTACAAGTGCTTCTCATGCTCCTCGTGTCTCTTCAAATAGACAAGGATGTCATCTATAAGTCAACCATGAACTGGTCCCGATACTGATGGAAGACCCGATTCATCAAGTCCATAAATACATGTGGAGCATTAGTCAATCCGAATGGCATGACTATAAACTCATAGCATCCATATCTCATCCTAAATGTGGTATTCGAAATGTCCTGCTTTTGCACTTTCACCTGATGGTATCCCGATCTCAATTCTAACTTCGAGAATACCTTGGCTCCACTCAGCTAATCAAATAAATCATCAATACACGATATAGGGTACTTGTTCTTCACCGTCACGACATTCAAGGCTTTGTAGTCAATACACATGTGTACTGACCCATCCTTCTTGGTTACAAACAATATTGGAGCTCCCCAATGTGATGCACCCGATCGAATGAAGCCTTTTCCCTCCAATTCCTCCAACTGTTCCTTCAACTCATCCATCTCCTTCTTTGCCAATCTATAAATATGTGATTCTATAGGTTCTGTTTATGGAGTCAACTCGATCGAGAATTTCACATATCTATCCGGAGGTAGCCCTGACAAATCTTCTGAAAATATGTCTTGGTACTCTAGAATAATAGGGTGATAAGTGACATCATCCAATGCCATCTGAGCAGCATCCTCTGATTTATCATGCATCTCAGTGGATCCTCATGCAAACTCGAGTTATGGCTGGCCTGGTACTCTAAAGATAATGCTTCCTCTATAGTAGTCGAAGAAAGCATGGTACTGGCTTAACCAGTCCATCCGAAGAACAACATTGAAGTTCGGCATGGGAAAGGCTTAGAGTTGAGCCTTCATCTCTCTGCCATGAACTACTATAAAACAAGATCTACAAACACGGCTAACATACACAACTCCTCCCCCGGTGAGAATTCTGACACATCCAGACAAAGGTGTAGTGGTAATTTTGTGCTTGGAAATAAAATTAGAAGATATGAACGAGTGTGTGGCTCCCGTATCAAATAGTGTCACAACAAAAAAAGAAGCAACAAGGGTAATACCTGCTATAATATCAACCTCATGCTTTGTGTCATCTATCTCCATTACAAAAGCATGCCCAATCCTTTGAGGAGGTCCCTGCGGTTTGGCCCTCACAAAATGCTCTACGTGGGTAGGTAGAAGTGGTTATTGCTAAAATCCTTCGCCTACTGGTGGACGAGGTGCTATAGCTCCTGGTGCTCTTCGCCTCGGCATCTGCTGGGCTGGTCGGGGTGTTGGAAGTGTTGGCCACTACTTTAGATGTGGAAGTGCCAAGACCTGATGTATTGGATAATCCCTCACTGAGTTCTGTCCCGATCCATACCTTAAATACTGGTCCAAACAAACTCGACAATCTCTCTGAATATGCCCTAACTTTCCATAGTGATGGCAAAAGTGGTTTCTTTCGAGGCTGATAAGGTTCCGCTCTCTGCTGTTACTGATGTGCCAAGGGACGTCTAATGGGTCTTCTCTAAGGCACTCTAGATGGTACAGGTGCTGGTGTAACTCTCCAGTCCCAAAATACGTAGGACTAGGAATACGTAACATGCCAGCTACGTATTTGACCAGACTCTAGTCTGACTCAAATACGTATAAGCTGTATTATAATGATCACTATCTATATAATCAAGTAAATATAAATATTTATGCCTCAATCCATAATAAACATAATATACAAGAATTAGCTATATGTGCTAAAGTTGGCCGCTCAGTAACACACAAACTCGAATAGACTCGAGAAAGAAATACATCAGCAGATAAATAAATAATATGAATAAATAACCATAACTCCGGTGGAAATAATATAAGAACCTGGTACCAATGCCTGCAAGACAAGCAACTCCATCAGCAACTCCAAGGGCTCCGTAACCGTCTATGCTGCAAAATCTAGCAGGGGACCAGGTCCTCAGATGGACGTAACAAGGTACAAGAAACAACATACCAAAAGTAAAACAGTATAATGCCACATACTCAAGGGTAGACTACTGTGACCAACTATGTGATATGCAAATGAGAGTATGGTATCGTACCCCGGGTTGGTACTCACGAAAGATCCCAATGGATACTTCCGTATGCTAATAGTACACTCAAGGCTCCGTGTGGGAGAACCAGGAGGAAGATGTATATATATAGGGCTGGTACTCATGAAATATCCGAATGGACACTTCAGTATGCTAATAGTATACTCAAGGCTCTGTGTGGGAGAACCAGAAGGAAGATATATATATAAAGTACTCACGAAAGATTCCAATGGACACTTCCGTATGCTAATAGTACACTCAAGTAGTAATAGTAATATATGCCCAGAGCACGATGAAGACTCTTCCCACCCAATGTAACCTCACGTCTCAATCAAGACACACAAGATCATGACCTCTAACTATCAACACAAATCATAGTCAATATGTATAACTATAATTATCACTATAGTATGCATCATGTAGTCCTATCCAGAGTCCAAGTACCACGATCAAGTCGAGAAAGACTCTGCCACATGAATATCGTGTCTAGTGTCCTACGGTCAGATGTGCAAATAACATATACACAAAATATGGGTTCAGAATAATGACTCTCTAACTACGATACTCGACTCCGCAGAGGATGTCGGTACCCAAATCTTGTCCGGACACAAAGTATCATTTAACGGCCCTAGGCTCACAAGTACGTACATCAATAAGCCACACAAATACAATATCCAATGCATAAATAATATCAAATAAATAATTTAGAACTGTAAACATCTTGGCAAGGTACAATTGTCTGGTTCTGTAGTCAGTGGTGGTAAAGATGATCCCGCGTCCACTCCTTCAAAATTCAATTGACCTAAAAATCAATTAAATACTTAAGGGTCCAATCATGAATTCTTGTAATTATAACTTAATTCTATAATTTTTCCAATGCCATGCAAAACCAAGTCCGTTATTATTTCTAACAACTTTGCTTACTTTTACAGGATATCAGGAACTAGTTTCTTGGTTTTTGACTTCTAAAATTTAAGTTTAAGTACCAAGTTAGATGACATGAACATAAATCATAATAGATCATATAATCTTAATTTAAATATAATTTATATTCATTTTAACAATAAATTCTCAGATTTGATAAAATAACATATTTCAAGATTATGACTACTTTAGTTTGACTAGTTTGTCCGAAACTTGTTCAAGGCATAGCCAATCCATTATTATTGTTTATATATATTAAAAAACATTTTATATCCTATTTTATGGTTTTCTAATCTTAGAATATAATTACCTATTTATTTTATCCAAAAATTCTCTATTTATTACCAAAATAATGTCATAAAATTACCTGAAAACCTAAGCTAGTGGCCCTTAGTTATAGGTTCATATTTGAAATTAAAATACCATAAATATAAATTTGAAATACTTTATTTCAAGAATTAAAACACATATAAATTTAGTTTTACGAATTAAGATCAAACCCTCCAAGAATCGTATCACAAAGTCATGTTGTGCGTCGACTAGGTATTCTGGCAACTTGATGCTAGTTTGTACATACAACATTACCAACTTGAGTAATAAACTATTTTTAATATAAAATTATATTATTTAATTTTCTAGAATTTAATAATAATTTTTATATAAATAATTATATCATATCATTCATGCAACCATCTCAACTACACTATCTAGCTATTCTTGAAACTTGGCCAAGTAGTCGTTGCATCCCATCTTTTTGTCGACATAAAATATGATTAATTATATAATTATAATATTAATATTCTGAATTAATAACATATAATTTTTTGGAATTATTTTATACATATTTATCATGGCAATACTCAATGAACCTTGTCTACCATTTGTGCGTCGTGTCCGTGTCATGATTGTTCAATTTTCTTGGAATAGTTTCTACATAGAAATATGAGTTTCTCAACTATGGAGTTAATACTACTCATAATATAATATTATCATGAGTTACACAATCTTTCGTTCATGGAGAATAAAAAAAAGAATCTAAGTTGGAAGACTTACCCGTATGTGATTACGGCGTGGTCCTTTCTCGCGACACGGACCCTTCGGAGCACCAAACGGACTCCAAACTCCACGAAACTTGAGAGGGTGATTGAGAGATTCATATAGGAGGTAAATATTCACTTTGGAGGTGATTTTTAGGACTGTGATGGGGTAGATAGTGATGGGGTAGATAGTGTTAGAATAATTATCATTTTCTTATTGAAAACTTTGTGAATAAAAAAAAGACTGATGTTACCGTCCTCTGGGGAAGTCGTGCACGAAGCACTGCCCTAAGAGTTGATTCGAGATCTGTGTACAGACGTTTCCCAAAGCTCCTAGTGGTAAAACCCCCGCACTACCGGTATCTCGTAGTCGCACACGACTCGGAGAGAACGACCAGGACTTAGCTCTGCCCAGAGCTTGGAGACGATTGAAACGACGAAGATTGGACAGAATGTTGGCAGCAAAAGTTTGGAGGAAAGAATTTTTTTGATGATGTTCACAAAGAGAACCACTCATATATATAATAATCCATACACTATGTAACGGTCTGAATTAATTTTCTATTAATTCAGCCGTTACACAGTCACAAATGAATGAATCTGGACACAAAAGTTTATAACGGTTCAAAAATAATTAGTAACGGACAAAATTAATTTTCCAACGTTCAGAAAATTGAATAAAAAAATGAAGAGGAGCAAAAAGAATTTTAGGGTCCCAGCCCGAACCCGAAGAGGAAATCGAATCGGCATTCGGCGCCCGCAGATGTGGGCGCGTACCCATACCCGTTATGCGCACCGAACTGAACCGAGCCGAGCCGGGCTGGGCGGAGATGGCGCGCGCGTGTGGCCCAAGGGGTTCCCCACACAACAACCTTAAGAAAGCAAAGAAGGGGAACTAATATATGTACACAAGAAGGATTTGGTCCATCCGATGTGGGACTAAAGAAAAGAAGGAGTTTGAGCTTTTGCTAAAGCAAAGCCAACAATCCCCCCCCAAAAGGTCAAGTTCCGAAACAGAGATAAGAGTGAAGTAAATAAAGAGAGAGAGAGAGAGAGAGAGAGAGAGCATCTGGGCAGTAAAATACTATGCATAGATGAGATGGACAGCAGCCTTGAATCTCACGTAGTGACTATTGCCTTAATCTGAAGAAGTGCTTGATGGACTATGTCTTGAATCAGACTTCTTGAACCAGATTTAGAAAATAGCACACATAGTACGCTAGAGGTCCTTGGTCTATCGGGTGGCACTTTTAAATGCCCATGCACACTTTTCCACATTCATGAGAGTTGTCTGGGATCGCCCTGTCCCATAGTCGCGGCCTTCACGACCTCTCATATAGGTAAGTCCTTAATGGTTGGTGATATGAATCAACCCAGCATTACAGCTTGGACCTATTAAGATGTTAACCTTATCCTAAACATATCACACAGGAACACTGTCACCATAGGGATGGGGAGTCATTGTACACATGTACAACCGTTTTGGCTTTATTTTAATGAGACTTTAATCTCGAGTCAGTGTTCCATAAAGTCACCTAAGTTCAGCTTGTTTCTACCCATTGAACCGGCTTCTTGGGATCTCCAGCCAGACTCGGTTGGGTTGCCACTGCTGGTGACTAACTTATGGGCTTAACCCCATCCCCCTCGATAATTTTAGGATCAAAGTCCTAGACAGACCCTTCGTCAAGTGATCTGCAAGGTTCTTTTCTGACTTTATATAGTCAAGAACCACATATTTGCCTAGTAGGCTTTTTATTGACTTGAAGCGCAGCTGCAGGTGCCTGTTCATCTTAGCATTCACAGAATCATGCTTTAGTAGTTCAATAACAGATTTATTATCACAATTTATAGAAATTGAAGGAACAGGACTAAGAGAAACAGGTATATGCATAATAAGATTTTTAAGCCATTCAGCTTATGTGCAAGTTGTATCTAAAGTTTGGAGTCCATTGTACTCCTAGATATGATAGTTTGCTTACAAGAGCCCCAGGAGATTGTAGCTCCTCCTAGAGTAAATACATATCTAGTAGTAGATTTTATAGCAAGTGAGTCGGTTACCCAGTTTGCATCTAAATAACCTTCTATGATATCAGGGTACCTAGTAAAATAAAGTTTGTAATCTAGGGTGCCCTTGAGATATCTAAATACCCTATCCAAGGCAGTCCAATGTAACTGATTTGGGTTACTGGTATATCTACTTAGTCTCCTAATAGCAAATGCAATATCAGGTCTTGTCCTGTTTATTATATATATAAGGGAACCTATCATCTGTGAATATTTATGTTATTCCAAAGGTGATCCTTCATTCTTTTTTAGTACAATACTGCTGTCATAAGGAGTAAGGACATGTTTCTTATCAAATAACTCAAACCTTTTTAGCATTTTTTTAATTGAATGTGCTAAAGATAGAGTATAACCCTCTTTGACTTTGGTCACTTGCATTCCTAAATATAAGTTGGCTTCTCCTAGGTCTTTTATATCAAACTGGCTAGATAAATAGATCTTTGTAATATTTATCAATTCCAGTGATGAACCTAGGATAAGGATGTCATCTACATATAAGCATAAAATGACACAACTTTTACATGTACCTTTAGAGTATATACATTTATCATACTCATTTGACAAGAAACCATATTCACAAATTACTTTGTCAAATTTATTGTGCCATTGTTTGGGAGCTTGTTTCAAGCCATAGAGGGATTTTACTAGTCTGCAGACTTTCTTTTCTTGACCTTTAGCAATGAAACCTTTAGGTTGGTCCATATAAAGTTCTTCCTCTAGATCTCCATTCAAAAATGCTGTCTTTACATCCATTTGATGGATTAGCATATCATGAATGGATGCTAAGGCCAAGAGAGTTCTAATGGATGTGATCCTAGCTACAGGAGAGTAGGTATCAAAATAATCTAACCCTTTCTTCTGGGTAAAACCCTTAGCAACTAATCTAGCTTTATATTTCTCTATAGTACCATCGGCTCTGAGTTTCTTCTTAAAAATCCACTTACAACCTATTGGTTTATTGCCTAAAGGTAGATCTGTTAGAAACCAAGTGTTATTATCCATGATGGAGTTGTATTCACTGTTTATGGCTTCTTTCCAGAAGGGAGCATCAGGAGACGACATTGCTTCTTCATAAGTTGAGGGATCACCCTCTATAAAAAAAGTGAAGAATCCTTCTCCTAAATTTTTTTCAATCCTATTCCTTTTACTCCGTCTAGGTTCCAAGTCTTGTTCAGATTGTGAGCTAGGTATTTGGACATGAGAACTAGAAGAGGGTATGGAGGAAGAGATTGAACTTCTATCCTTAAAAGAAAATATATTTTCAAAGTAAACTGCATCTCTTGCTTCTATAATGGTATTGTTAGAGATTTTATTTACTTTTGAGTGAGTCACTAGAAATCTATTGGCATAGCTGTCTAAGGCATATCCTATGAAAACATCGTCTACAGTCTTGGGACCAATCTTTCTCTTTTTAGGTTATGAAATTCCGACTTTAGCAAGGCATTCCCAAACTCTAAGATAATTAATCCTAGGAGCTCTACCTTTCCACAGCTCATCGGGAGTCTTATCTTTTGTCTTACTAGGAATCCTATTAAGAATGTAACAGGCAGTTAAAAGGGCTTCTCCCCACAAGTTATCAGGAGCACCAGAGCTAAGAAGCATGAAATTCACCATATCTAACAGAGTGCGGTTCTTGCGTTCAGCAACTCCGTTAGACTGAGGTGAATATGGAGCAGTTACCTCATGAATTATTCCATATTCTTCATAGAAGTTAATCATTTCATTTGAGGTATATTCTCCACCACGATCAGATCTAAGGATCTTAATCTTCCTTTCTTATTGATTCTCAGCTTCAGATTTGTAGACCTTAAATTTATCTAGAACTTCATCTTTGGTTTTGAGAAGGTAGATATAACAATACTTTGAATAATCATCTATAAACGTAACAAAGTATTTTCTACCGCCTCTGGTCAAAATCCTATTTGAGTCACATACATCACTATGGAAAAGTTCTAGAAGGTCAGAATTTTTTTCTACAGATTTGAATGGTAATCTAGTGTGTTTGGCTTGAACACAAATCTCACATTTGTGTTTGTCATCTATTGGAGTCTTGGGAATAAGATCTAAAGTCATCATTCTTTTAATAGAACCTAGGTTCACATGACCTAGTCTGCCATGCCAAATATTTGAAGATTCTATATTAGAGACAATGAGAGAACAATCAGAAATTTTATTCATTGTGCTTAAAATAAAAAGACCGTCTTTTATAAAGCCTTTTTCCTATAAAGGAGTTATGCTTAGAAAATACTACTTTATTTGCCTCCATTATAATTTTGTATCCTGAGGCTACAAAAAGGGATCCACTAACTAGGTTTCTCCTGACAGACGGCACATGAAGAACATCATGAAGAGTTAAGTTTTTTCTGATGTCATCTTCAGGTCAACTTTTTCTCTTCCAATAATTTGTGTCGTTGAGCCATCTCCTAGGGTCACACCTCCTCCACTTGATTCCTGATAGTTTGAAAAACAGGAGCGATCAAACGAAACGTGAATATTAGCTCCAGAATCCAACCACTTATCATCAGAATGGTAAAAGAGGTTAATAAGGGGTTGAAAGCTTACAGACCTGAAAGAACTCGAAGAACCTTTGTGAAGCATATTCGCTTCTGGTCTAACTGAGCTCTTTTCTTTGTAGGAGGTCTGGACAGCTTCCTTCTTCCTATGGTATCAGTTGGTGGCCATATGGTTTGTTTTACCACACACAAAACAAAATCTCTTTTGATCCTGAGTCTGACTGAAGTTTCTAGGTTTTTGGTTTTGGTGATGAGACTGAAAGTTTTTCTTCTTCTTGAAGATTTTTTTTGGATTTATAAGAAAAATTAGATTTAGGTTTTCCTTGGCCTTCTACAAGGTTTATCTTAGCTTTATATTCAGTCTTAGGCTTAGACCTCAATCTAATTTGTTTTTCGGTTCTAATTTTCTTTAGGACTTGATTGTAGGTAAGATCTTCTTGTGTATGGATAAGTTCCTTAGAAATATCAGACCAAGAGGGAGGTAGCTTGTCTATTAGGTATGCTATTTTATGCTCATTGGAGAAAGATGTGCCTTTGGCTTGAATATGCCTAAGGTATTCTTGGAATTCATGGAGTTGGTCATTCATTGGCTTGTTATCTACCATGAAATACCTATTAAAGGTTGAAGAATTAAATCTTTCTATTCCGGCATCATCACAATCATATTCATCTTCCAAGGCTTTCCAAAGTTCTTTAGCGCTCTTGTATTCAAAAAATATATCATACAAGGAATCAGATAATGCGCTTAGAATTCTATGAAAATAGTGGCAGTCTATTTCTTTAGGGGTTTTTGGTTTCGAGGAGGTGGACACTCCTATGTCAGACTCAGTATCATCAGAATCATTTGTGATGGGTGTGGACCCATCAATGGTAGAAATAAGTCCTAAGGTCGTGAGCCAAAATTTTATTTGGCTCTGCCATATTTTAAAGTATGAGCCATCAAACTTAACAGATTTTGCAGTAGAGGATTCCTCCTTACCAGTCATGATTGCAGTATGAAAAATATAAATTTATTTAACACCAATGTCTAAGATAATAGTTTAGGTGGTCTTTGCTAATCAATCTTAAAATATTTATTTTTTCAAGTGTTGATCAACTCAGGTTAGCTGTAGGGGCCGGTTCCTAGCTAGCGGCGGTCCGAAGACTCTTAAGTACCGTGTCGCTTAGGGCTATTTACACCCGGTTGACAGAATGACCCTTTCGGCTTGTGCCTGAGTTTGTCTCTACTTTAAAACTTTAGATTTGAAGATTTTATTTGCAATTTCCTTTTTACTAAACTATTTTCTTTTGGTCCTTGATTGCTTTCAAAATACTAAGTGATTAAAAATGAAGCAAATTGTATGTTATAATTGAAAGAAATTTTGTGATAAAAATTATAATTGACAAAATTATCAAATGTGCTAACAATTTTTAAAACACTTTAAGCAAATTTGCAATTTGATAGTATAGTAAGCAACTTGATAAGAAAACAAATAATCAGATATTTATTAATTTTCTATTAATTTAGCCGTTACACAGTCACAGAGGAATGAAACTGGACACAAAAGTTTATAACGGTTCAAAAATAATTAGTAACGGACAAAATTAATTTTCCAACGTTCAGAAAATTAAATAAAAAAATGAAGAGGAGCAAAAAGAATTTTAGGGTCCCAGCCCGAACCCGAAGAGGAAATCGAATCGGCATTCGCCGCCAGCGTACCCGCACTCGTTGCCCGCGCCGAACCGAGCCGAGCCGGGCCGGACGGCGGCGGCTGCGCGCGCGTGTGGCCCATGCGGTTCCCCACACAACAACTTTAAGAAAGCAAAGAAGGGGAACTAATATATGTACACAAGAAGGGTTTGGCCCATCCGATGTGGGACTAAAGAAAAGAAGGAGCTTGAGCTTTTGCTAAAGCAAAACCAACAGACAGCAGTTGCAACAAGAAGCAAGCAGTCGGCCTCTAGGGGTGGCTAATCTCTTGCTTTAGGGCTTACAGCTTGTGGGGGATAAAGTGGAGGTTGGGAAGGAGTGAAAAGGAAGTGGAGAAGGAGAGGGAGAGGCTGAAGGGGTCATGGAAGAGAGGAGGGAGGATATAGGGACGACCACAAAGAGAGAAGTAGATGTTAGGGTTAGAGTTTGTTGGTAAGTTGATATATATATATGGGCTTTTTAAATAGATTTAAATAAAGGAGGGGGTTTATCCGATTACTAAGGGGTTTGGCCAAGGAGAGGCTGCTCTTGGCCAAAATTTTGAGGGTGGGGTTGGTTGTTATGGTTATGATTGGATAAGATTTGGTTGTTGGGTTGGTTAGGAAAGTAGTTAGGTAGTTATTTGCCAACTAGGTTGCCACCTATACAACTTTTTATAGTTAGAACTCCTATAAATATAAATAAATTAATTTAAATATTATTTATATATATAATATATATTTACATGGGAATATTTGGGGTACAATATATGCCTACATGTGTTTGGGTTGGGTTTGGGTCAAGTTCTAGTCAAAATGAGGCAATTTTACGGTAACCGTAATTCTAGACGTTCGACAATATTTTTTGGAGAATGGGAGAGATCAAATAAATGCAACATCCTTGTTCCAACTATATTAGACTCAATTAAAATTATTATTATAAATTTTTTTGGAAGAAAAAAGGTGGTGCATTGCTCAAAATATCGAAACCATGACAAAGTGTCATATATATTAAACTTTTTTTTAGAAATTAACTCTTTAAATATATCTAATTAAATTTTATAATAAAATATTATAAATTATCAAATTATCCCTATTCTAAAATAAGGGGGCTTACAATCTACCCACCTTAAAATAAATTTGTCCTCGAAATTTAAGATCTTCAATAACATATATATATTTTTCTCCATCAAAATTCAAGCAATATAATCATGTAGTCAAATCACTTTTGTTATTTCACAAAGTCCTCAAAATTTACTTCTTCCTCACAGTTTAAAATTTTAAAGTAAATCTTTAAAAAATTTATCTTCAAAATAAAATCCAATAAATTTTTTTTAAAAAAAATCAGATTCTCAAGCCGTAACTATTAATTACAATCTAACATTATTTTCTCAAAATTTTAAATCTCATTTATGACTGTCTTCAAAAATTTAATAATTCAATCCTTCCAATTTAATTTCATATCCATACTTACAAAATCAAATCCAAAAGTTTATTTTCATCCTTGAAAATTTGTATCTCATTTTATAGTCATTTCTCAAAATTTTCTAATAATTCGATTTGTCCTTATAGCCATAATTTGTCTTGTCCTCACTGCCATTATGTATATACGAATTTTTATAATTTAGATTAATGATCATCCTCAAATATCAGTTAATGAGTCAATCCTAAGAATATTAAAAGTTAAAAATAATTTCTTAATTTAAATCCTACTAATGCATATCTCATGAATAAATTTAAATATTCAAAGTCTCATCATCTAAATTTGAATTCGAAATCTACTCCATCAAGCGTTTCTCTCAAAGAAATTCTTTAAATTTTAAATTCAAATTAAGTCCTTAAAAGTCAATTCTATAAGTGATAAAGTCAATCTTTATATTGTTATTCTATTGGTGTATCCAAACCCATAAATCAAATTCAATATTATATTGAACTCCTAACACTCAAAATCCTCAACATTATCCTTGAATTTCTTGAATTATATCTCAAACTTCTAATTAAATTTGAAAAATTAAATCTTCAAAATTTAACCACTTCAAGATTTACTCCTCAAATTTAAATTAAATTCAATTCTCTCCTTTAAAATTTATTATTATTCTAATCATTCAATTTTTTTTTAAAATTTTCAAAATTAAATTCATAAGATCCCAAGTCCTTAAATTCTTAAACTTGAATTTTATTCCAACCTTTAAATTATAATTTGAATCCAAATCTTGTATTCCACTATCTATGATGTTAATCTTCTTAATTTTCTTAAAATTTAAATTTAATAACCTGATACTCAAAATTTTATATCCAATCTCCACAATCCTATTCTCCAAATTTAAATTCCAAAATTTAAACTCTGCTATATTTAAGCCCTCAAATTTTAAAATAAATCAAATACATATCATGGCCTTTCCAGAATTTAAAATTCAATCTTACCATATAATATCTTTAAGTTTTATCCTCAAAGTTTGTCTCATTTCACTATTTTAAAATTTAATTCTCAATTATCGCAATTTTTGCACCATAATTTTTACTTACCTTTAATTCTCAATTTTGATAAGATTTAACATATATATACCACAATTTTTGTACCACAATTTTTACTTACCACAATTTTTGTACCATAATTTTTACTTACCTTTAATTCAACAATTATCGCAAAACTTACTCAAATTTACCAAATATTATTTAACCTCTAAAATTTTCTCAAGAAAATATAAATCTATTTGATCAAACTCTTCTAAATATTTTAAAAGTTTAAATTCTATCATTTAAAATTTTCAATTTAAATCCAATTTCTCAAAACTTCATTTAATAACTCAATCTCAATAATTCAAGTTTAAATTCAATCCTCTAAATTAAATATAACCTTTGTATATTTTCTTGAATAAATTTTATTTCAAATTCTCATCCACAAAATTTGAATTTAAAACTATTCTTCCGATCTTTTCCTTTATATTATTATTTTCCACACAATACTCAAATAATAAATTAATTATAAAATCTTTAAATTGAGATTCACCAACGTTCCTCCTCATCTTATCCTAAAATTCTCAAATTATGATTCCAAGTCAAATCTTATCAAAATCTTCAAACTTAAACCTCACAAAATTTAAATGCGTCAAGATTCTTAAAATCTAAATTTAAATTCATCACATAATCTCTTTAAACTTAAACACAAATCCAATCATATCATAATTTTTAAAACTTATGGTTTAACAAAATCGTCAATATTGTCATATCGAATTCTCAACCCTTTATTTAAATAAATGTTTATCCTTAAAAATTTAAACTCCATAATATTTAAATTCATCCAAAATATTTTAATTTAAAATTTTAAATCCATTACATCATAATCACCTTAAAATTTTAAATAAAATAAATCTCTAGCTCCTTATCACATTATTTTTTCTCTCAATTCAAAATGAAACACCCCCTTTTTTAAAAAAAAATCACATAGAAGTTTAAGCCTCAAAGCACCAAAATTTGACAATTCTCATCTTCATCAATTGATTAATCTCTAAACCAATTCGCTGGTCGAGAAGCCTACCCACCTTAGATAAAACTCTCTTATCAAAACACAATATTATATCCTAAAATAAAATCACTTGCATACATCTAATCTATTTATCGAATAGTAATACATCACTTCTAATCTAGGCAATTAATAGAATCTATCTTGTTTTAGGTTTCTACTGGTAATGTCTTAATCTATTCTCACTCTAATATCTAGAAATTATCTACCGTAATTTCACTACTCAGGTAACCATCTACTTACAAATAATCTATCAAATATGTCTTCTCCGTCTTGACAAAATCTTCTCTTGGGGAGATCACCGCGCACGAGTGTTCGTCTCTCCGAGTTAGGGAAAAACAAAAATCAAAGAATAAGAGTTCAAAGAAAGTATGGATGATTATAATTTTGAGATTCAAGAAAGATATTAGAAATCAAAGAAAGTTCCAATAGCAATTGTGGATTCAGATCTTAACAACCTTATCATAACTGCAGGCTCGCTCGGCACAATAACATAACTGAAATGATATGCTCTGACCTGCATGGGCCACCACAAAAATATGTAACGTCCCAGTCCCAAAATACGTACGACTAGGAGTAACATACCAGCTACGCATTCGACCAGACTCTGGTCCGACTCAAATACGTATAAGCTGTATTATAATGATCACTATATATATAATCAAGTAAATATAAATATCTATGTCTCAATCCACAATGAACAAAATACATAAGAATGAGCTACATGTGCTAAAATCGGCCGTCCAGTAACACACAAACTTGAATAGACTCGAGAAAGAAATATGAGTCTATAAAACTAGGCTACATCAGCAGATAAATAAATAATATGAATAAATAATCATAACTCCGGTGGAAATAATATAAGTACCTAGTACCAATGCCTGCAAGACAAGCAACTCCATCAGCAACTCCAAGGGATCCGTAACCGTCTATGCTGCAAAAACTGGCAGGGGACCAGGTCCTCAGAGGGACGTAACAAGGTACAAGAAACAACATACCAAAAGTAAAAAAGTATAATGCCACATACTCAAGGGTAAACTACTGTGACCAACTATGTGATATGCAAATGTGAGTATGGTATCGTACACCGGGCTGGTACTCACGAAAGATCCCAATGGACACTTTCGTATGCTAATAGTACACTCAAGGCTCCGTATGGGAGAACCAGGAGGAAGATGTATATATATAGGGCTAGTACTCACGAAAGATCCCAATGGACACTTCCGTATGCTAATAGTACACTCAAGGCTCCATGTGGGAAAACTAGGAGGAAGATGTATATATAAAGTACTCACGAAAGATCACAATGGACACTTCCGTATACTAATAGTACACTCAAGTAGTAATAGTAAAATATGCCCAGAGCACGATGAAGACTCTCCCCACCCAATGTAACCTCACTTCTCAATCAAGACACGCAAGATCATGATCTCTAACTATCAACACAACTCATAGTCAATATGTATAACTATAATTATCACTATAGTATGCATCATGTAGTCCTATCCAGAGTCCAAGTACAACGATCAAGTCGAGAAAGACTCTGCCACATGAATATCGTGTCAAGTGTCCTACGGTTAGATGTGCAAATAATATATGCACAAAATATGGGTTATGAAAGATGACTCTCTAACTACGATACTCGACTCCGCAGAGGATGTCGGTACCCGAATCTTGTCCGGACACAAAGTATCGTTTAACGGCCCTAGGCTCACAAGTACATCAATAAGCCACAAAAATAAAAAATCCAATGCATAAATAATATCAAATAAATAATTTAGAACTGTAAATATCTTGGCAAGGTACACTTGCCTAATTCTGCAGTCAGTGGTGGTAAAGATGATCCCGCGTCCACTCCTTCAAAATTTAATTAACCTAAATACCAATTAAATACTTAAGGGTCCAATCATGAATTCTTGTAATTATAACTTAATTCTATAATTTCTTCGATGCCATGCTAAACCAAGCCCGTTATTATTTCTAACAACTTTCCTTACTTTTACAGGATATCGAAAACTAGTTTCTTGGTTTTTGACTTTCAAAATTTAAGTCTAAGTCCCAAATTAGATGACATGAACATAAATAATAATATATCATATAATCTTAATTTAAATATAATTTATATTTATTTTAACAATAAATTATCAGATTTGACAAAATAACATATTTCAATATTATGGCTACTTTAGGTTGACTAGTTTTGTCGAAAACTTGTTCAAGACATAGCCAATCCATTATTATTATTTATATATATTAAAAATCATTTTATATCCTATTATATCTATTCTAATCTTAGAAAATAATGACCTATTTATTTCATCCAAAAATTCTCTATTTACTAGCAAAACAATGTCATAAAATTGCCTGAAAACCTAAGCTAGTGGCCCTTAGTTATAGGTTCATATTTGACATTAAAATACCATAAATATAAATTTAAAATAATTTATATCTAGAATTAAAACAAATAAATTCAATTTTAGGAATTATGATCAAACCCTCCAAGAATCGTATCACAAAGTCATGTTGTGTGTCGACTAGGTATTATGGCAACTTAATGCTAGTTTGTACGTGCAACATTACCAACTTGAGTAATAAAATATTTTTAATATAAAATTATATTATTTAATTTTCTGGAATTTAATAATAATTTTATATATAAATAATTATATCATATCATTAATGCAACTATCTCAATTACGTTATCTAGTTATTCTTGCAACTTGGCCAAGTAGTCTTTGCATCCCATCTTTTCGTCGACATAAAATATGATTTATTATATAATTATAATATTAATATTCTGAATTAATAATATATAATTTTCTGGAATTATTTTATTTATATTTATCATGGCAATACTCATTGAACCTTGTCTACCATTGGTGCGTCGTGTCCGTATCATGATTGTTCGATTTCCTTGGAATAGTTTCTACATAGAAATACAGGTTTCTCATCTATGGAGTTAATCCTACTCATAATCTAATATTATCATGAGTTACACAATCTTTCTTTCATGGAGAATAAGAAAAAGAATCTAAGTTGGAAGACTACCCGTATGTGATTACGGCGTGGTCCTTTCTCGCGACACGGACCCTTCGGAGCACCAAACGGACTCCAAACTCCCCAAAACTTGAGAGGATGATTGGGGGCTTCATATAGGAGGTAAATATTCAATTTTGAAATAGTTTTAAGGGCTGTGATGTGGTGAACAGCAGTTGTAACTAGCCGCAAGCAGTCAGCCTCTAGGGGTGGCTAATATCTTGCTCTAGGGCTTATCAGCTTGTGGGGGATGAAGTGGAGGTTGGGAAGGAGTGAAAAAAAAGTGGAGAAGGAGAGGGAGAGGCTAAAGGGATAGTGGAAGAGAGGAGGGAGGATATAGGGGCGGCCACAAAGAGAGAAGTAGATGTTAGGGTTAGAGTTTGTTGGTAAGTTGATATATATATATATATATATATATATATATATATATATATATATATATATATATATATATATATATATATATATGGGCTTTTTAAATAGATTTAAATAAAGGAGGGAGTTTATCCTATTGCTAAGGGGTTTGGCCAAGGTTGGACTGCTCTTGGCTGAAATTTTAAGGGTGGGGTTGGTTGTTATGGTTAGGATTGGATAATATTTGGTTGTTGGGTTGGTTAGGAAAGTAGTTAGATAGTTATTTGCTAACTAGGTTGCCACCTATACAACTTTCTATAGTTAGAAATCCTATAAATATAAATAAATTAAATAAAATATCATTTATATATAATATATATTTACATAGGAATATTTGGGGTGCACTATATGCCTACATGTGTTTGGGTTGGGTTTGGGTCAAGTTCTATTCAATAGGAGACAATTTTACGGTAACCGTAATTCTAGATATTCGACAATATTTTATTGGAGAATGGGAGAGATCAAATAAATGCAACATTCATGTTCCAACTATATTAGACTCAATTAAAATTATAAATTTTGTTGGAAGAAAAAAGATCGTGCATTGCTCAAAATATCAAAACCATCGCAAAGTGTCATATATATTAAAAAGAATTTTAGAAATTAATTCTTTAAATATATCTAATTAAATTTTATAATAAAAATAATTATAAATTACCAAATTATCCCTATTCTAAAATGAGGGGCTTACAGCTGGTGCAGGGCATCTCGGTATCTGTTGTGTCTCCTTCAAAAGGAGCTCCTGACTTCTTGCTTCCTCCAAAACTACCGTATGGGATATCCTTAACTGTGCACTAGTGAATATCCTGATATCTGGCGATAACCTACGATAGAATCTCTTGGCTCTCTCTAGCTTTTTGGGAATCAACATCTCACCAAAATAACTTAATCTACTGAAATCAACGTCATATTAGTCAACCGTCATATTCTTTTTTTTAAGATAAAGAAACTGATCATAAAGAATATTTCAAGCATTGGCAGGAAAGAATCTGTCGTTGAAGAGCTTATAGAACTCCTTCCAAGTCTGGTTGGCATCTGTCATAACCCACACCCGATGTAGGGATGCAAGTCGAAAAAAATGTCCAGTCTATGCCGCAGAATCGGTGGTAGAACGCTGTCTGGGTAATCTATCTAGCAATATAAAGAACCACCAACAATACATTATACTCAATCATAGATCTAAGATGGAAACAAGCACGAATAAGATAAAGAATAGAAATAGTCACATATAACTCATGATTCTAAAATAATACATCATTGAGTTTGAAAGAATGATAACAAAAAGCTGGAGACAAATCCAGTACAAGAAATACTAAGAAGGTACAAGTCCTGGGTCATCTGTCTCAGTCGGGATAAGTCCCTCCTGAGCCGAGGTCTCTAACTCTAAGTCCACAACCTCCTGGGGTCCATAATGTGTAGGGTACCACTCCTCAGAGTCATCTGAAAAAAATATATCCAGTCAGGAAAGGAGCAAAGTACATCTCTAACAGTAGTTCTAATCAATGATAAAAACTATATAACAATAAATAGATGTGAATATACAAGATGCACAATAGATACGAGAGATATACAAGAAGAAAATACTGAAATGAATACAATAAGGAATAATATGACAATGAACAAGAATACTAATGACTAAGTGTGTAAGTACTAGCTTTAACATGTGATCGACTTAGGAACATGATACAATATATATGGCCTGGCTAATCATACGTGCGGTGTATGATTAATACTATTTACCAAACAATACTTGATACAATAAGGGTATGATCCCATATCTATAATAAAGTACTCTCCACCCTCGACTGGTATAATAGATCCAACCACGGTACGCTATGGCACGATATTCCCCAAGAAGATAGCTAGTCTCCCCGAGAATCAGTGTCTGTACATGTACAAGATAATCAATGAAATAATTCTTGCATAAGATATACCAAATACCAAGGAATAATATCTCATAACGAGATCCGAATATACCAATCCGTGTAACCATCATGTCAAGAAGACATGGATATCTACACTAGATACAATGAACATAGAGGATATCATAAATGAGAAACTATCAGATAATGTACTCACCTAAAGTCCAAAAAATAGTCTCACAGATGTCTGATACGGTGCCTCGAAGACCTAGATATGAAATACAATATCAATACAAGGTTCCAGAAAGAAAATAAGTTAAACTAGTCAACTTCTAGGTCAACAAATTAATTCTAAGTCAAAAGTTAAACTCGGTCAACTCTAAGTCAACTTTGGTCATCTATAGTCAAACTATGGTCAACTATGGTCAAATTATGGTCAACTACCTATTTCTAGGTTGTATAAGTCTAACACGAAGATATTGGGTTCAAATACTAAAGTCTGGGTCATAAAAACTATATCTTAGGATACTAGGATACCGTATCTCTGGATACTTAAATCAATAGGTAAAATATCACATACACATATCAAACAAGTATTAATTACATAAAATCCTAATTACAAACATTAAATAGATGCCTTGGTTTTGAACCAACTTGGTATCACAACACTAAGCCATAAACTTGCTACCCAATCCAATACCTTGGGTATTCCCAAATACCTTGATACTTACCTTGGTATCACAAGATAATATCCAATACCTTATTTCTACTAACAACCCATAAATATATATACTAACAACTAAATATTATACATATAGTATATTAAAACATAATTAGAAAGTTAGGAACATATATACGTATATATTAATTACTATATATATACACATATATATCTATTATATTTAAATATCTAATATTATTCAAAACTGCAAAACTATCATAAAAAGCCACTGCCCACTGTCGTTGAAACTACCGATACTGCTGATACTCTGTTGTTTTTACGACAGTTTCTGCTGCTGTCGCTAAACTGCTGTCGCTGCTTGTCGCTATTGCTGCCTCTACTATTGCTATTGCTGCCTCTGTTGCTGTCGCTAATGCTCTTGCTGCTATTGTCGCTAATGCTCTTGCTGCTGCTGCTGTTGTTGTGTGCTACTGCCGTTGCTGTTTTAGTGACGCTGACCGTCGCCAAAGCTCCCTGCTCTCCCTCTATCTATTATATATATATACCCAATATATATATATATATATATATATATATATATATATATATACATACATACATACATATACTAAATATGTATATAATTATAACTAATAAATATACACACCCACATACTCCTCTCATACAAATATATATACATAATAACTACATAGTAATATATACATACATAGTAACATATGTATAACAACACACATACGTATACGTATATATAATCATACACAATATATAACATACATCATATAAATATAACAACATATAAATATCTACTTAACATATACACATCTATACATATTTCAATATATATATACATACACTACACTATTAAATAGCTCTTACATATGTAGAATAATAGCTACATACAATATACATAAATAGATACATAGATCTAAGACACAATAATACATAAATATAAATACACCATAATATACGTATATACATATTTATAATTATACCTCACCATGAATAAGAACACAAGAGAAATAGATCTACAATTAAATTGTACATCTCATGGAACGTATCATCCCGTATCTCTCTAGATCTAGGATACGCATGCGACACGAGTCCACCACACATCCAAACGTATCTCGAAGGATACGGGCAAATCTAAAATATTATTTATGAACAATACGAAGAGTCAAATACAATTCTACGTGTCCGTGTCAAAATATGACATGCTCAAAGTCCTGTGTCGGAGGAAAACCCCTAAATCAACACGTATCACCAAATTATTGGGACACGACCTACACGTACCCAATTGTGGACATGATACTAGTCCCAAATATACAAGCATATGCCAAATTGATCTATAGGACCAATTGACATACACAACAATTGTCAAACTCGAAATTCTTCCAAAATTGACACAAAAAATACCATAACTTTCTCAATAGACCTCCTATGAACACAAAACCAAATCCTATGGGTAGCCTATACATATGGGTTAATTTATCATGGTTAAATCTCAGATTTAGAACCTAAATTAAGGGAAAAAACTAAATTGTACCTATTAGAAGATGGATTCTCAATGTAACCTCCAA
This sequence comes from Iris macrosiphon, assembly GCA_036927795.1. NCBI lineage: Eukaryota > Viridiplantae > Streptophyta > Magnoliopsida > Asparagales > Iridaceae > Iris > Iris macrosiphon. The sequence continues at coordinate 60,377,780 of JAYESA010000012.1, read as the reverse complement.
ATATGATAAAATTGGCCTCTAACTTGAAGATCCTTGCTCCTCTTTATAGATCCTTGCTTCCTCCTTCTAGATCCTTGCTCTACTAGTATCCAATGGTGATTTGGAAGGAATTGGGAAGAAATTTGGTAGAGAAATAAAGTAAGAATGAAGAAATTTGGTTGAGAGAAATTCTAAATCTAGTTTTCTAATGAAAAGAGGAGAGAGAAACAAATTCTCCCCTCTTTAATAGGTCGGCCCCCTTTCCCCTTCCTCAAGTCACTATGTAATATCTATTATACCCCTTGGGACCTCTTATGAAGAAATAATTAAGGAGGAAAGCTTCTAGTCTAATGGTTTAATTAATTTAATCCTCCTCCTAAACAATGGACTTTCTAAATGGGCTCAAATCTAGCAATTAATGTATGTTGGTCCATGAGTCTAAACTAAACTAGTTAGGTCCACTAGCACAAGTCCAAAATAAATAACTAACATCTAACAATAATTAAATAATACAACAAATAATTATTTATCATGCATAATATTTAATTAAATATAAAATTACTAAAATATTCTTTCCTAGAAAATGTGGTAATGACAAGTCTACCCTCCTTAAAATAATTTTGTCCTCAAAATTCAAAGATGAAAACTACCCCCAGAAAATAACAGAACATAACAAAAGGACAGAACTAAAGAACATAACTAACTATGAAAGAATATAATATAATTAGGAAAGAACATACCTCAAGGCACAAACAAATATGGATAACGCTCTCGCATTTTATCCTCTCTCTCCCAGGTAGACTACCCCGGAGAGTGATGTCTCCATGCGACGAACATCAAAAAAATAGTCTGGTTCCTCAGCACCTTCTCTCTCCGATCCAGAATTTCAACTGGCTGCTCTGGATAGCTAAGAGTAGGGACCACCTCTATCTCCGAGTGATCCAATACATGACTAGAATCTACTACGTACCATCTCAACTGTGACACATGAAACACGTTGTGCACTCCCTCTAATGCAGGTGGCAAGTCTAGTCTATAAGCAACTGCACCGACCCTCTCTAGAATAGTAAAATGTCCGATGAATCAAGGACTAAGTTTTTTGCCTCCACCGAAGCGAATCGTGTCTCGTGTCAAAGAAATCCTCAGAAACACCAAACCACCCACCTAGAAGAAAATACCACCTTAAGAACTTAATCTATAACAAACAACCAATAACAAGCAAAAAATAAAATCTAAACTATACCTCGAACTCATAGGTCTCCGGTGGCTATCGGCCCAATACCGCTGTCTGTTCTACGTCACACAAAGTCTGTCTCTGATTAACAAAACCTTCTCTACTGCATCTACAACCATCTCTGGCCCAAGAAAAACTCTCTCTCCAACATCATCCCATGATAAGGGAGTACGACACCTCCGATCGTACAGAGCTTCAAAAGGTGACATCTTTATACTAGCCTGGTAATTGTTGTTGTAAGAAAACTCTACCAAATAGAGATGGTCCTCCCAAGAACCTCCAAAATCTAGTACACAAGTACGCAACATATCCTTGATAGTCTGAATAGTCCTCTCTGACTGCCCATCTGTCTGGGGATGATATGCAGTATTGAACATGAGCTGAGTGCCCAAACTCTCCTGCAAACTCCTCCAGAAAATGAGAAGTAAAACGACTATCCCGATTTGAGACTATGCTGATGAGAATTCTATGTATCCTAATGATCTGCCTCACATACATCTCTGCCTCACATACATCTCTGCCAGCTTCTCCGTAGACAAACCCACCTTAAAAGGCAAAAAGTGGGCCGACTTGGTCAACCTATCAACGATGACCCAAATCATGACTTTCCCTCCGGGAGATCGTGGAAGTCCGGACACAAAATCCATAGTAATGTGCTCCCACTTCCACTCTGGAATGCGTAATGGCTGAAGTAAACCTCCTGGCCTCTGCCTCTCGGCTTTCACCTGCTGGCGCACTAAGCATCTGGATACAAATTGTGCTACTTTTCGCTTCATGCCATACCACCACACATTCTCTCGCATATCTTGATACATCTTGTTGGCACCTGGATGTATGGAATACTGAGAGCGATGTGCTTTCTGCAATACCTTCTCATACAGCTTCCCACTAGGCACACACAACCTAACTCCATGCCTCAAAGATTCATCCTCAGCAATGGTGAAATCATCCTCCAATTCTTCTCTCACCTGAGCTCTAATGCTCCTCAAAGATACATCATCATACTGTGCTGCCTTAATCCTGTACATTAAATCTGAATGTATCTGCAATCCCCACATCTGTATAGTACAACCAGAAACTATCACCTCGATGCCCAAGCTCTCCAAGTCCTCCAGCAAATATTGATCCTGTGTCAAGAACATAGCTACCAGATACCTATTCAAAGCATCGACAACTACATTAGCTTTCCCAGGATGATATTGTAAAGATATATCAAAATCCTTCATCAGTTTCAACCACCGACGCTGCCTCATGTTTAACTCCTTCTGCGTGAAAACGTACTTCAAGCTCATGTGGTCTGTGAAGATCTCCACACGCTCTCCATAAAAATAATATTTTCACAACTTCAGGGTAAAGATGACTGCAGCCAGCTCCAAATTATGGGTAGGATAGTTTTTCTCATGAAGACATCATTGCATGGATGCATAGGCAATCACTTTTCTATTCTGCTGAAGAACATAACCCAAATCTTTTTCCGATGCATCAATATAAATAGTGAAACCTCCAGACCCTGATGGCAACGTCAAAATAGGAGCAGACGTCAACCTCTTCTTCAACTCCTCAAAAGCAACCTGGCAATCCTCCGTCTAAACAAACTCTACATCCTTCCTGGTGAGTCTGGTCATCGGCTCGACAATCCTCGAAAAATCCTGCACAAACTTCCTGTAGTATCCTGTCAATCCCAAGAAACTCCTGATCTCTACTATCGAACTCGGGGTCTTCCAAGATTCTACTGCTGCGATCTTCTTCAGATCTACTGAAATACCATTACCAGTCATAACATGCCCAAAGAACTCTACCTTGTCCAAGAAAAACTCACACTTGGACAACTTACCATACCACTTCTCCTTCCTCAGTACATCCAACACAATACTTAAATGCTTCTCATGCTCCTCTGGTGTCTTTGAGTATATGAGTATGTCATCGATGAACCCCATCACGAACTTGACAAGGTACTGATGGAACACCTTGTTCATCAAGTTTATAAATACTGCCAGTTCATTAGTCAACCCAAACGGTATCACCATAAACTCGTACTGACTATACCGAGTTCTAAAAGCAGTCTTCGGTATGTCCACCGGCGTCACCTTCACCTGGTGGTAGCCTGATCTCAAATCTATCTTAAAAAATACCTTGGCACCACTCAACTGATCGAACAGATCATAAATTCGTGGCAAAGGGTACTTATTCTTGATAGTGAGATTATTCAATGTCCTATAATCAATGCACATGCGCACCGATCCATCCTTCTTCGGTACAAACAATACTGGGGCTCCCCATGGTGAAGAACTTGATCTGATAAACCCCTTATCCTACAATTCATCCACCTACTTCTTCAACTCGACCAGTTCACTATTATTTACTCTATAGATATATTATGAAATTAGTTCTGCACCTGGCACCAAGTCTATAAAAAATTCAATATCTCGATCTGGCGGCAATCCTGGCAATTCCTCAGAAAACACATCCAAGAATTCTGCTATCAACGGATGCGGCAACTCCTTGTCTTCCACCATAGCTCCACAAATAATGTCTTCTCCCAGCTCCATAGCTCCTCTTGCAAACATGAACTCTGGCTCTCCTGGCAGACCAAACAAAACTCTACCTCCTCTATAATCTATGATAGCACGGTGCCTACACAACCAATCCATCCCGAGTACAATATCGTAGCTCAGAAGTGGCATTACAAGTCGACACGCACTCAACTCCTGGCCTCCTAGAGTAACTCTTCGATCCTTGCAAATATCATTAATCAGGATAATGCCTCCCCCGGTCATGATCTTGCAAGTCATAAGAAAAGACTCAGCTACCAAACTATGCTTCAGAGCAAAAGAAACAGATACAAAACTATGGAAAGCACCACTATCAAACAAAGCTAAAGTTGGAATGGAATCAATATGGCACATGATGTAAGACACTGAAGGAAATGACAGTTTTCAGGATCAAGTATCAATAACAAAGGAGAATAGTTGAATGAATCAAAAGAAAATTTCCTAGATGTGATTGAGTATTCTCAGCCTATAGCCTGTATCCTATGTCCTGACATAGGCTTGCAGTAGTACAACTAAGTCGTCGCACTACCACAACATCGCACAAATTGTGAAGCCTGATCTGTATGAGCCACTACTAAAAATGTGTCACGATCCACACCGATGTAGGGATACAAGTCGGAAATAACGCCCAGCCTACACTGCAGAATCGACGGTAGAATGCTGTCTTGGTAATCTATCTAGCAATATAAAGAACCACCAATAATACATTATACTCAATCACAGATCTAAGATAGAAACGAACACGAATAAGATAAAGAATAAAAATAGTCACATACAACTCATGAGTCTAAAATAATACATCAATGAGTCTGAAAGAATGCTAACAAAAAGCTGGAGACAAATCCAGTACAAGAAATACTAAGAAGGTACAAGTCCCGGGTCATCTGTCTCAGTCGGGATAAGTCCTTCCTGAGCCAGGGTCTCTGACTCTAAGCCCACAATATCCTGAAATCCATAATGTGTAGGGTACCACTCCTCAGTGTCATCTGAAAAAAAATATATCCAGTCAGGAAAGGAGCAGAGTACATCTCTAACTGTAAAACTCCTATTCCTAAAAATCGTATATACCCTTTTTAATTATTAATTATTAATTTAATTATAGTAATTAGTGGCTAATTAGAAGAAATAGATTTTTATTAATTTTTATTTTAGGTGTTGGTGCACTTAGGGGATTTATGGGACCATTAGGAATTTTTTTCGAATTTATTTCATGTAGGAGACCCCTTGAGCAGTTGCTAGCTTAATGGTATGCATTAATATAATTCTAGATTTTTTTCTATGAGTATATATATATATATATATATATATATATATATATATATATATATATATTAAAAGAAAAGAAAAAATATTAGAAAAAGAAAAGAAAAAGGAAAGAAAAAAATCAATAATATACTATTTACTTTTGTATTCCTATACTACCAAGACACTGGCCCTTGCCAGCAACCATCCGCCCACACCCATTGGGAATTAATTCAGCAGCAATTAAGAGCCAACCCACCGCCCCCTTTAGAACAAACCAACATCAAGCCAATAGCCTTGCGGACACCCCCTCCCCCGCGAGTTGATTAAAACCCCCTCTCCCTCTTTCATATATATATATATATATATATATATATATATATATATATATATATATATATATATATATATATATATATATATATATATCATACTTATTTTAACCAAACCCTAAACCTAGATCATCCAAATCCTTCCTCTTTCCATCTAGACCTAGAGAGCGCCGCCACCGCAGCCGGAGAACCCTGCCAGGCCGTCCAAACCAACCCCGACGACCGCGACCCCGCATACTGCAGAATTCTGCAGCAAGTTACCTATGTTCCAGAGTTGTTTTTCGTCGCCTCGCTCAACCAAACGCCACCCTGTCTTTACCGGTATGCTCACCCCTTAACCCTCTTCCATATCTGTGTGATAGTAGACCTCGAACAATGCATAACCATAGGCGAAAACAGCACCAAAGTTAGCAAAAATAGACCAAATTCTGGGATCGCAGAAAACTGCGGTGACCACCCATGGTTCTGAGTTCGTATCTCCCACCACAGAGATTCGAATTCGATGATTCTTTTTGGTATGCGTAGACCACTTGACCTAGTTTAATTTCTGTTAAATAACCATAGATTATTAACTGCTGTAGACAGAATTAAATTTGTTGGAAAATTACGCGAACACACTTTTTCAGATTTTCAAAAGTTGTGAAACGGAGCGCGCCCTGCCAAACGGGACCGCCCCGCCGTGTACCAAGTGTACCAAATGGTGCGTGCAGCATAATCGAACACGTGAGAATTTGCAAAAATTGATTCGGACGCATGTGCGCGCTTGAAGCAGCCCGTATCTGCGGACAAACCCTATGTCGTAACTTTTGTAAAATTTGCGCGCATTTTGTGCACGTTCGTCAGATTGCGACAAAACTTGCGCCACTAGACTCGTGGTAATGCGCTGGTCCTGTGACCCAATTTTTACGCAATTCTGAGACAGTTGAACAAGTCGCCAATTGGCGGGTCCCACAGTTGACTTTTTGGGCAAAATTGTGTTCGGCCCATCGGAATCCATATTTGGACATACCATTGGGTTTATATTAACATCTAGAGTTTGATTGACCTATAATTTGTCCCATTTAGAGATTGTTATCCTTGGCACATTTTTTGGTACAAAGTGGGGCCCACACGTGGACCCCGCTTTGACCTAAAATTATCGTTTTGCCCCTGTGTCCAAATTGGACGAAAGGGAATTGCTTTCTAAATATTTTGCTTATTCTGGGAACGTTAGTGATATCTATTCAAGCATCCGGAGACATTTGTTCTGAGGCCGTAGCTTCTGATCCTGTGTGCTTGACTTTTGGACAGTACACCTTGCAGCTTTCTTACCAGGCAAGATACCTTGCCAAATTGCTTACAGTATTTTGCATGCTTAGTATATTTCTGTATATTTATTGTATTTCTGTTTATTTATTGTATGTGTAGTTTCTTTCAGTCATTACTATATATTAGATATGTTGACACACACATGACACTTAGTATCATGAGAGGACAATCATTAGACGTATGGACTTTTAACCACTTTGGTAAACCGTAGTATATAGTTTGCACTACGGACGTGTGTCGCACTGGTCGCTACCCCCGAGGTATATCAATTTCTGTAGAGTCGTGCTGGTCGCTACCCCCGAGGTATGATGATTTCTGATGTCCACTGGCGGGTGTGTGAGTTGTGACATTTAGATCGAGTAGCCTACCCTTGCCCATACGTCAAAAAGTTATCCTTATTTGCATTTATATAGATTGTCTTGTACAGCGTACTTATATATTTTCAATCATTATGCATGTTTACTGTATTCAAATTGGCTTACTTTTATGTATCTTGTTACTTCTCTCTGAGGACCCGGTCCCTTTCCAGGTGTATCTGTTCTTAAGTATTCGTAGGAGCGTAGATTCGGATGGTTATATATGTTTCAAGGATGTCTACTCTTCGAGCCCGTGATTGTTAGCTGGTATTCGTATATTGTTTTTATTGTGTTGTACTTTTCCATACTAGTTGGTAGTGGATTTGTTTCCATCCAACTATCATCTTTAGATACTTCTTATATTGAGATATAGTTTCATAGATACTGGTTATTTATTTATATTTGATTTTCATGGATGAGATTTAGATTGTACCCTGTGATTTGTGATACATTTTATACCACTTGTGGATTGATATTCATATTACAGCGTACGTGTGGATTTTGGTTTTTATATATTGGAGTTGCCATATCCATACGGCTGGCATGCTTACGTGTCCTAGTCCTACGTACTTTTGGGACTGGGGCATGACATATTTTTGTGGTAGCCCATGTAGGTCGAGACAATACTGTCTAGGTTACGTTATTGTACCGAGCAAGCCTGCACCTAGGAATAGAGTATAGGATCTCATCCATAATTGACTATGATTCGCTCTCCTTCTAATCCATTTTATTTGAATAATTGTATCCTGCTTGATTCCTGTACTACCATGGTAGTCCTTGAGTGTAGCCCCCTCCTAGAATATAGAAGTCCCTGTGGCTAGATGATAAGTAGGGTAACCTTCCTATTAAGAATGTAACTAGAGTGTTGACACACCACTAAGTTTAGAATATCTAGTAAAACCTAAAATTTCTTATCTATAGATTGGTTTACCATTACCCCTTGATGTATTATGAAGACTTGAGAGTAGTATAGACCCTACTAGAGTTAGCCATAAGTTTTACCATAATGTTTGACCCTAGTATTGAGGAACCAATATAAAACCAAGATTGAATATTAGGACTGAACCTAACCTTCATAGTTAGATAGTATTAGAGAACTATAAATTTATATTCTTGTCTTGAGATTAGCAGACATTACCTTAGAAAGCCAAGAGCAATGCATAGAATATTTTTTTTTGATCATACCTCGAATACGGAGATTAACGTACCACCTTTCCCTTAGAGAAACTATGACATTATCTAGAGTCTTTCTATTTAGTTTTATGACTTGTTCCTCTGAACCCTTAGCGTTCGCTAATTGTGCGACGACTAAATTTTGTTCTTCTACTCTTCATCTTTCAATTCGTGTCATCTGACACTTCTGATTATAGGCCAGGTAATTTATTCTGTATTAAGGACATATAGTTGCTGGGATTATAGTTGTAAATGTTAAATTTTGAAATTTTGTGCTTAGTAGTTAGAACTTGATGGTTTAAGCTATTCTTGTAGATTGAGACCTAGTGCTTATCCCTTAGTTTTAAATTGCGTAATATGTACCCCACCTCAATACGAGTTATATTCCCTTTCCCTTGAGGCCAGTAACTGTTCCATTCTTACTATGGACACTTGCACTAAGACTAGGACTTAGGACGACCATGACTTATGTAATAAAAGAGGATACCCTAATAAGTACCAAGACCCCCTTCTCGTAGACCTTAACAAGAGTTTCTACGGTATCCTTAAGGCAATTACAGTATTAGTTTATTGCCATAAGTTGGGTAGTATACCTCACAACCTAGTATCACATAGTCTTTGCCCTATTATTGTAGTGTAACTGAATGACATTTATTGTATGCTAGCGTAAGACGACAGTGTTTATTCAGACTGTAGGACTTAGAGGCTCATACCCCAATTTAGGCGACTAATGACTTAGACAGGGAGTTAGTATGACAACTGTAGAGATTGTAGAGTCTTATTTTTTGTGAACTTGGATTATTTTGTACCTTCTTTTATCATAATCCAGCGTATTTATGTTTGTTGTACTACCTTGACTTATGCTGCTATTATAGCCTAGTTTTTGCAAGCTTATTCTTTTATCGAGCTTGCTCGTGGCATTTGTATTATTGGGTGCACACAATGATACAATTGCCTAATCAGAATCGGTGTATTAAGGTCTAGCTAACCTTAGTGCGCTTGGTTCGCTCTTCACATGATTACTTTACGTGGATTAAGATATATGGTAGTAGACGGATATACTTGCCCCTAGACATGTCTGACACATCGTATCGGTTACATAACTGTACTGATACGAGCATATAAATAGAAAATTATCAAAAATATGATTTCAATCCACAACTGTCCTGACAACTCTCTTTTCGAATTTTTTAATCACTTTAAACCTTGTACTTGTATTCTGTCACCTTCACCTTAAATTCTTTATTATTGCTCTCCGTCTTTCCCTATTTTGGAAAGACGAAACCTCGTTTTGGTATAAGTTGACACTGATAGTACTAGATATACCCCATAAGGCTAATCACATGACTTAGTGACTCTCTTTTATAATTGATTAAGGGCATATCATAGATGATATGTTGGTGTTAAAACTTTAAGGATTGAATAACATGATTAAATAATTTGAGGAATAGTTTTCCTAGATGTATAGCCTTAGGTGATAGATGGTAAATTTTAAGTTCGGTAGATTGTGAACCCTCACCCAAAATTAGACCTACTTGGCTGAGATAGTGAGACCAAGGTTAGATTGAGTTCAGTTAGAGATAGAACACGATAATTTTATTTTATTCTTGCAATAATTATATCTCTTAGCGCACCTTATCGTGCTCCGATAATTGGATCACTACATTAGCCACTGCCTTCCTACAAATTGTACACCCTTATCCCAGACATGCCCATCATCCAATTCTTATCTTTGTGCAATTTTCTAATTGTTGGGCACTTTTATGCAAAAGAGCATTTAGGTGTCCATACCATTGGACATGACACATAAAAAAAAACCTATTTTTTCCCTCATGTGGATTTTCCATGATTTTTTGGGATGTGCAATGCGCAACATCGCCCACCCCTTTAAACTTAGCCTTGTATTTTAAACAATGCAAATCTTATACCACCCTTGACTTTCTACCGTGGCTTAATTTTAATTTTGAGGACGAAATTTTTATAAATTGGGTAGAATGTAATACCCCGATTCCTAAAAATAATATATACCCTTTTTAATTATTAATTATTAATTTAATTATAGTAATTAGTGGCTAATTAGGAAAAATAAATTTTTATTAATTTTTATTTTAGGTGTTGGTACACCTAGGGGATTTATGGGACCATTATGAATTTTTTCCCAATTTATTTCATGTAGGAGACCCCTTGAGCAGTTGCTAGCTTAATGGTGTGCATTAATATAATTCTAGATTTTTTTCTATGAGTATATACGTATATATATATATATATATATATATATATATATATATATATATATATATATATATATATATATATATATATATATTAAAAGAAAAGAAAAAAGATTAGAAAAAGAAAAGAAAAAGGAAAGAAAAAATCAATAATATACTATTTACTTTTGTATTCCTATACTACCAAGCCACTGGCCCTTGCCAGCAACCATCCGCCCACACCCATTGGGAATTAATTCAGCAGCAATTAAGAGCCAACCCACCGCCCCCTTTAGAATAAACCAACAGCAAGCCAGCAGCCTTGCGGACACCCCCTCCCCCGCGAGTTGATTAAAACCCCCTCTCCCTCTTTCATATATATATATATATATATATATATATATATATATATATATATATATATATATATATATCATCCTTATTTTAACAAAACCCTAAACCTAGATCATCCAAACCCTTCCTCTTTCCATCTAGACCTAGAGAGCGCCGCCACCGCAGCCGGAGAACCCCGCCAGGCCGTCCAAACCAACCCCGACGACCGCGACCCCGCGCACTGCAGAATTTCTCAGCGAGTTACCTGTGTTTCAGAGTTATTTCCCGTCGCCTCGCTCAACCAAACGCCACCCCGTCTTCACCGGTATGCTCACCCCTTAACCCTCTTCCATATCTGTGTGATAGTAGATCTCGAACAACGCATAACCATAGGGAAAAACAGTGCCAAAGTTGGCAAAAATAGACCGAATTCTGGGATCGCAGAAAACTGCGGTGACCACCTATGGTTCCGAGTTTGTATCCCCCACCACAGAGATCCGAATTTGATGATTCTTTTTGGTATGGGTAGACCACTTGACCTAGTTTAATTTCTGTTAAATAATCCTAGATTATTAACTGCTGTAGACAGAATTAAAATCGTAGGAAAATTCCGCGAACAAACTTTTCTAGATTTCCAAAAGTTATGAAACGGAGCGCATCCCGCCAAACGGGACCGTCCCGTCTTGTACCAAGTATACCAAACAGTGTGTGCAGCATAACCGGACACGTGAGAATTCGCAAAAACTGATTCGGATGCGTGTGCGTGCCTGAAGCAGCCCGTATCCGCGGACAAATCCCGTGTCACAACTTTTGTGAAAGTCGTGCGTATTTTGTGCACACTCATCAGATTAAGACAAAACTTGTGCCACTGGACTCGTGGTAACGTACTGGTCCTGTAACCCAATTTTTAGACAATTCTGAGATAATTGACCAAGTCGCCAATTGGCGGGCCCCACGGTTGACTTTTTGGGCAAAATTGTGTTCGGCCCATCGAAATCCATATTTGGACATACCGTTGGATTCGTATTGACATATAGAGTTTGTTTGATCTATTATTTGTCCTATTTAGAGAATGTTATCCTTGGCACATTTTTCGGTGCAAAGTGGGCCACACGTGGACCCTACTTTGACCCAAAAATACCGTTTTGCCCCTATATCCAAATTGGACGAAAGGGAAGTGCTTTCTAGCTATTTTGCTTATTCTGGAAATGTTGGTGATATCTATTTCAGCATCCGGAGATATTTGTTCTGAGGCCGTAGCTTCTGATCTTGTGTGCTTGACTTCTGGACAGTACACCTTGCAACTTTCTTACCATGAAAGATACCTTGCCAAATTGCTTACAGTATTTTGCATGCTTAGTATATTTTTGTATATTTATTGTATTTCTGTTTATTAATTACATGTGTAGTTTCTTTCAGTCATTACTATATATTAGATATATTGACACACACATGACACTTAGTATCATGAGAGGACAATCATTAGGCGTATGGGCTTTTAACCACTCTGGTAAACTATAGTATATAGTTTGCACTACGGGCGTGTGTCGCGCTGGTCGCTACTCCCGAGCTATGTCGATTTATGTAGAGTCGCGCTGGTCGCTACCCCCGAGGTATGACAATTTCTGATGTCCACTGGCGGATGTGTGAGTTGTGAGATTTATATCGAGTAGCCTACCCTTGCCCATACATCAAAAAGTTGTCCTCATTTGCATTCATATAGATTGTCTTGTACAGCGTACTTGTATATTTTCAATCATTATGCATATTTACTATATTCAAATTGGCTTGTTTCTATGTATCTTGTTACGTCCCTCTGAGGACCTGGTCCCTTTCCAGTTGTATCTGTTCTTGAGTATTCGCAGGAGCGTAGATTCGGATGGTTATATATGTTTCGAGGATGTCTACGCTTCGAGTCCGTGATTGTTAGCTGGTATTCGTATATTGTGTTTATTGTGTTGTACTTTTCCATTCGAGTTGGTAGTGGATTTGTTTCCATCCAACTATCATCTTTAGATACTTCTTATATTGAGATCTAGTTTCATAGATACTGGTTATTTATTTATATTTGATTTTCGTGGATGAGATTTAGATTATACCATATAATTTATGAAATATTTTATACCACTTGTGGATTGATATTCATATTACAGCGTACGTGTGGATTTTGGTTTCCATATATTGGAGTTGCCATATCCATACGGCTGGCATGCTTACGTGTCCTAGTCCTATATACTTTTGGGACTAGGGCGTGACACTAACAATAGTTCTAATCAATGAAAAAAATAATATAATAGTAAATATGTGAATATACAAGGTGCATAATACATACGAGAGATATACAAAAAGAAAATACTGGAATGAATACAATAATGAACAATATGACAATGAACAAGAATACTAATGACTAAGTGTGTGAGTACTAGCTTTAACATGTGATCGGCTTGGGAACATGATACCATATATATGGCCTGGCTAATCATAAGTGCGGTGTATGATTAACACTATTCACTGAGCAATACTTGATACAATGAGGGTATGATCCCATATCTATACTAAAGCACTCCCCACCCTCGACTAGTATAATAGATCCAACCACGGTACGCTATGGCACGAGATTCCCCAAGAAGATAGCTAGTCTCCCCGAGAATCAGTGTCTGTACATGTACAAGATAATCAATAAAATAATGCTTACATAAGATACACCATATACTAAGGAATAACATCTTATGACGAGATCCGGATATACCAATCTGTGTAACCATCGTGTCAAGAAGACATGGATATTTATATTAGATACAATGAACATAGAGGATATCATAAATGAGAAGCTATCAGGGAATGTACTCGCCTGAAGTCCAAAGAATAGTCTCACAGATGTCTGATACGGTGCCTCGAAGACCTAAATATGGAATACAACATCAATACAAGGTTCTGGAAAGAAAATAAGTTAAACTTGTCAACTTCTAGGTCAACAAATCAATTCTAAGTCAAATGTCAAACTCAGTCAACTTTAAGTCAACTTTTGTCAACAATAGTCAAACTATGGTCAACTATGGTCAACAACCTATTTCTAGGTTGCATAAGTCTAACACGAAAATATTGGGTTCAAATACTAAAGTCTGGGTCATAAAAACTATATCTTAGGATATTAGGATACCCTATCTCTGGATACGTAAATCAATAGATAAAACATCACATACACATATCAAACAAGTATTAATTATATAAAATCATAATTACAAACATTAAATAGATGCCTTGGTTTTGAACCAACTTGGTATCACAACACTAAACCATAAACTTGCTACCTAACCCAATACCTTGGGTATTGCCAAATACCTTGATACTTACCTTGGTATCTCATGGTAATATCCAATACCTTACTATACTAACTACCCGTAAATATATATACTAACAACTAAATATTATACATATAGTATACTAAAACACAATTAGAAAGTTAGGAACATATATACGTATATATTAATTACTATATATATACACATATATATCTATTATATTTAAATATCAAATATTATTCAAAATCGTAAAACTGTCATAAAAAGCCGCTGCCCACTGTCGCTGAAACTACCGATACTGATGACACTCTAATGTTTTCGCGATAGTTTCTGCTGCTGTCGCTAAACTGATGCCACTGTCTGTCGTGATTGCTGCCTCTGTTGTTGCTATTGCTGCCTTTGCTGTTGCTATTGCTGCCTCTGCTGCTGTCGCTAATGCTCTTCCTGCTGCTGCTGTTGTGTGCTACTGCCGCTGCTGTTTTGGTGACGCTGACCGTCGCCAAAGCTCCCTGCTCTCCCTCTATCTCTTATATATATATACCCAATATATATATATATATATATATATATATATATATATATATCACCTAATATATATACTAAAATATGTATATAATTACAACTAATAAATATACACACCCACATACTCCTCTCATACATATATATATATATATATATATATATATACATAATAACTACATAGTAATATACACATATATAGTAATATATGTATAACAACATACATACGTATATGTATATATAATCATACACAATAAATAACATACATCATATAAATATAAATATAACAACCTATAAATATCTACTTAACATATACACATCTATACACATTACAATATATATATACATACACTACACTATTAAATAGCTCTTACATATGTAGAATAATAGCTACATATAATATACATAAATATATACATAGATCTAAGATATAATAATACATAAATATAATTATACCACAATATACGTGTATATATATATATATATATATATATATATATATATATATATATATTTATTTATAATTATACCTTACAATGAATATGAACACAAGAAAAATAGATCTACAATTAAGTTGTACATCTTATGGAACATATCACCCCGTATCCCACTAGATCTAGGTTACGCATGCGATACGAGTCCAGCACACATCCAAACGTACTCCGAAGGACACGAACAAGTCTAAAATATTATTTATGAACAATACGAAGAGTCAAATACAATTCTAAGTGTCCGTGTCAAAATATGACATGCTCAAAGTCCCGTGTCGGAGGAAAAATCCCCAAATTAACACGTATCACCAAATTATTGGGTTACGACCTACACGTACCAAATTATGGACATGACACTAGCCCCAAACACACAAGCATATGCCAAATTGATCTATAGGACTAATTGACACATACAACAATTGTCAATCTCGAAATTCTCCTAAAATTGATACAAAAGTACCATAACTTTCTCAATATGCCTCCTATGACACAAAACCAAATCTTATGGGTAGCCTATGCATATGGGTTGATTTCTTATGGTTAATTCTCAGATTTAGAATCTAAATTAAGAGAAAAAACTAAATTATACTTATTGGGAGATGGATTCCCAATGCAACCTCCAAATATGATAAAATTGACCTCCAACTTGTAGATCCTTGCTCCTCTTTGTGGATCCTTGCTTCCTCCTTCTAGATCCTTGCTCCATTAGTCTCTAATAGTGATTTAGAAGGAATTGGGTTAAAATTTGGTAGATAAATGAAGTGGGAATGAAGGAATTTGGTTGAGAGAAATTCTAGATCTAGTTGTCAAATGAAAAGAGGAGAGAAAAAAATTGCCCCCTCTTTAATAGGCCGGCCCCCTTTTTCCTTCCTCAAGTCACTATGTATTGTCCATTATACCCCTTGGGGCCTTTCATAAAGAAATAATTAAGGAGTGAAGCTTCTAGTCTAATGGTTTAATTAATTTAATCCTCCTCATAAACAGTGGACTTTCTAAATTGGCTCAAATCTAACAATTAATACATGTTGGTCCATGAGTCTAAACTAAACTAGTTAGGTACACTAACACAAGTCCAAAATAAATAACTAACATCTAACAACAATTATATATTAAAATAAATAATTATTTATCATGCACAATATTTAATTAAATATAAAATTACTAAAATATCCTTTCTTAAAAAATATGGTAGTGACAAGTCTACCCTCCTTAAAATAATTTTATCCTCAAAATTCAAAAACGAAAACTACCCCCAGAAAATAACAGAACATAACAAAAGGACAGAACTAAAGAACAGAACTAACTATGAAAGAACATAACATAATTAGGAAAGAACATACCTCAAGGCACAAACAAATATGGATAACGCTCTCGTATTTCATCCTCTCTCTCCCAGGTAGACTCCCTCAGAGAGTGATGCCTCCATGCGACGTGCACCAAAGGAATAGTCTGGTTCCTCAGCACCTTCTCTCTCCGATCCAGAATCTTAACAGATTGCTCTGGATATCTAAGAGTAGGGCCCACCTCTATCTCCGAGTGATCTAATACATGACTAGGTTCTGCCACGTACCGTCTCAACTGCGACACCTGAAATACGTCGTGCACTCCCTCCAATGCAGGTGGCAAGTCTAGTCTATAAGCAACTGTACCTACCCTCTCAAGAATAGTGAAAGGTCCGATGAATCGCAGACTAAGCTTTCCTCCTCCACCGAAGCGAATCATGCCTCGTGTTGGAGAAATCCTCAGAAACACCAAACCACCCACCTAGAACAAAATACCACCTTAAGAACTGAATCTATAACGAATAACCAATAACAAGCACAAAATAAAATCTAAACTATACCTCGAACTCCAAAGTTCTCCAGTGGCTATCGGTCCAATGCTGCTGTCTGTCCTACGCTATACGAAGTTTGTCTCTGATCAACTGAACCTTCTCTACTGTATCTACAACCATCTCTGGCCCAAGCAAAACTCTCTCTCCAATATCATCCCATGACAAGGGAGTACGATACCTCCAACCGTACAGAGCTTCAAAAGGTGACATCTCTATACTATCCTGGTAGTTGTTGTTGTAAACAAACTCTACCAAATAGAGATGGTCCTCCCAAGAACCCCCAAAATCTAGTACACAAGTGCGCAACATATCCTTGAGAGTTCGAATAGTCCTCTCTGACTGCCCATCTGTCTGGGGATGATATGCAGTACTGAACTTGAGCTGAGTGCCTAAACTCTCCTACAAACTACTCCAGAAATGAGAAGTAAAACGACTATCCTAATCCTAAACTATGCTGATGGGAACTCCATATATCATAACAATCTGTCTCACATACATCTCTGCCAGCTTTCCCGTAGACAAATCCACCTTGAAAGGCAAAAAGTGGGCCAACTTGGTCAACCTATCAACGATGACCCAAATTGCGTCATTCACTCGTGGAGATCGTGGAAGTTTGGACACAAAATCGATAGTAATAAGCTCCCACTTCACTTTAAAATAGGTAATGGCTGAAGTAAACCTCCTGGCCTCTGCCTCTCGGCTTTCACCTACTGGCACACTAAGCATCTGGATACAAACTGTGCCACTTCCCTCTTCATGCCATACCACCACACACTCTCTCGCATATCCCGATACATCTTGTTCGCACCTAGATGTATGGAATACTAAGAACGATGCACTTCCTGCAACACCTTTTTATGTAGCTCCCTACTAGGCACACACAACCTAACTCCATTCCTCAAAGATCCATCCTCAGCAATGGTGAAATCATCCTCCAATCCTGCTCTCACCTGAGCTCTGATGCTCCTCAAAGATACATCCTCATACTGTGCTGCCTTGATCCTGTCCATCAAATCTGAATGTATCTGCAATCCCCATATCTGCATAGCATAACCAGAAAGTATCACCTCGATGCCCAAGCTCTCTAAGTCATCCAGCAAATATTGATCCTGCGTGAAGAAATAGCTACCAGATACCTACTCAAAGCATCGGCAACTACATTAGCTTTCCCAGGATGATATTGCAAAGATATATCAAAATCCTTTATCAGTTCCAACCACTGACGCTGCCTCATGTTCAACTTCTTCTGCATGAAAACGTACTTCAAGCTCTTGTGGTCTGTGAAGATCTCCACAGGCTCTCCGTACAAATAATATTTTCATAACTTCAGGGTGAAGATGACTGCTGCCAACTCCAAATCATGGGTAGGATAGTTCTCCTCATGAGGACGTATTTGCCTGGATGCATAGGCAATCACTTTTCCATTCTGCTGAAGAACACAACCCAAACATTTTCCCGATGCATCACTATAAATAGTGAAACCTCCAGACCGTGATGGCAACGTAAAAATAGGAGCAAACGTTAACTTCTTCTTCAACTTATCAAAAGCAACCAAGCAATCCTCCGTCCAAACAAACTCTACATCCTTCCTGGTGAGTCTGGTCATCGTCTCGGCAATCCTCGAAAAATCCTGCACAAACTTCCTGTAGTAGCTTGTCAATCCCAAAAAACTCCTGATATCTGCTACCAAACTCGGGATCTTCCAAGATTCTACTGCTGTGATCTTTTTCAGATCTACTAAAATACCATCACCAGTCACAACATACCCCAAGAACACTACCTTGTCCAAGAAAAACTCACACTTGGACAACTTTCCATACAGCTTCTCCTTTCTCAGTACATCCAACACAATCTTTAAATGCTCCTCGTGCTCCTCCGATGTCTTTGTGTATATGAGTATGTCATCGATGAATAATACCACAAACTTATCAAGGTACTGATGGAACACCTTGTTCATCAAGTTTATAAATACCGCCGGTACATTAGTCAACCCAAACGGTATCACCATAAACTCGTACTGACCATACCGAGTTCTAAAAGCAGTCTTCGGTATGTTCACCAGCTTCACCTTCACCTGGTGGTAGCCTGATCTCAAATCTATCTTAGAAAACACCTTGGCACCACTCAACTGATCGAACAGATCATCAATCCGTGGCAAAGGGTACTTATTCTTGATAGTGAGATTATTCAATGCCCTGTAATTAATGCACATGCACACCGATCCATCCTTCTTCGGTACAAACAATACCGGGGCTCTCTACGGTGAAGAACTCGATCTGATAAATCCCTTATCCTATAATTTGTCCACGTGCTTCTTCAGCTCGACCATCTCGCTATTATTTACTCTATAGACATGTTGCGAAATTGGTTCTGCACCTGGCACCAAGTCTATAGAAAATTCAACATCTCGATCTGGTGGCAATCCTGGCAATTTCTCAAAAAACACATCTAAAAATTCTGCTATCAACGGATACGACAACTCCTTATCTTCAACTATATCTCCACAAATAATGCCTTCTCCCTGCTCCGCACCTCCTCTAGCAAACTCGAACTCTGGCTCTCTTGGAGGACCAAACAAAACTCTACCTCCTCTATAATCTATGCTAGCACGGTGCCTACTCAACCAATCCATCCTGAGTACAATGTCACAACTCGGAAGTGGCATTACAAGTAGACACACACTCAACTCCTGGCCTCATAGAGTAACTCTTTGTTACTTACAAATATCATTAACCAGGATAATGTCTCCCCCGGTCATGATCTTGCAAGTCCTAAGCAAAGACTCAGCTACCAAACCATTCTTCAGAGCAAAAAAATTAGATACAAAACTATGGGAAGCACCACTATCAAACAAAGCTAAAGCTAAAATGGAATCAATGTGGCACATGATGTAAGACACTCAAGGAAATGACAGTTTTAAGGATCAAGTATCAATATCAAAGGAGAATAGTTGAATGAATCAAAAGAATTTTTTCTAGATATGATTGAGTATTCTCAGCCTATGGCCTATATCCTATATCCTGACACAGGCTTGCAATAGTACAACTAAGTCGTTGTAATACCACGATATCGCCCAACTTGCGAAGCCTGACCTGCATGGGCCACCACTAAAAATGTGTCACGACCCGCACCCGATGTAGGGATGCAAGTCGGAAACAACGTCCAGCCTACGTCGCAGAATCGACGGTAGAACGCTGTCTGGGTAATCTATCTAGCAATATAAAGAACCACCAATAATACATTATACTCAATCACAGATCTAAGATGGAAACGAGCACGAATAAGATAAAGAATAAAAATAGTCACAAATAACTCATGAGTCTAAAATAATACATCAATGAGTCTGAAAGAATGCTAATAAAAATCTGAAGACAAATCCAGTACAAGAAATACTAAGAAGGTACAAGTTTTTGGTCATCTGTCTCAGTCGGGATAAGTCCCTCCTGAGCCAGGGTCTCTGACTCTAAGCCCACAACATCCTGGGGTCCATAATGTGTAGGGTACCACTCCTTAGTGCCATTTGGAAAAATATATCCAATCAGGAAAGGAGCATAGTACATCTCTAACTGCAGTTCTAATCAATGATAAAAACTATATAACAGTAAATAGATGTGAATATACAAGATGCACAATAGATACGAGAGATATACAATAAGAAAATACTAGAATAAATACAATAATGAACAATATGACAATGAACAAGAATACTAATGACTATGTCATGACCCGCACCTGATATAGGGGCACGAGTACATGGGTACGTCCAGCCTACACCGCAGCATCGATAGTAGAATGCTGTCTAGGTCACAATACTAGCTAATCAATCTCACATGAATATCCAACTCCATAAGGAGACACAGATATCACAATATAATCTAAAAATACTCAATCACATAACTAAAGTACGATAAGATATCGAAAAAAATAAACGGAATGCAACACAAGTCTAAACAAAATATTCTAACTCAAACAATAATATCCAAGCCTCAAAGTATGCCGGAAACAAATCCGGTACCATAAAATGCTAAAAGAAACTAACTAAATAACTAGTGATTCCGGCTAGACCTCCCGAAATCACACCTGGTTACATGGTCAAAGGCTGCAGCTACTCTCCCTGTGGTCCATAATATGTCGGACACCAGTCCTCTAAGTCGCAGTCTGGAAAAATATTTTCAGTTAGGATGGAGCGAAGTACAACCCAAATAACAGTTCCAGTTAATTGATAAGGACTATAAAACAATAAATATATGATGCTATATACTGAGAGAGAAGACAATAAATAAATGTAGTAGAAAATAAAGAGAACAGGCAATATGGTACAGTCAGTGCATATATGAAATAAAGAGAAAGAGCTACAATATCATATACGGGTGGTGTAGTATATGAACTGAGATGAAGAACTTTAACTATTTAAGTGTTTAAAATCATAGTTTCAAAATATGATCGGCTTGGGAACTTGTACGATAGCTACATGGCCTGGCTAATCATACGTGAGGTGTATGATTAACACTAACAATATCTACACTTGTACGATAGGGATTTGATCACATCTCTCACTAGCAATTTCCCCGCCCCCAACTAGTACTGTGGATCCAACCATGACATATCACGATACATGATCAATGTCCAATATATTATGTATAATGTCTAATATCAATATCTAATATCAATTTCGTGTACAATGTCAATACGATAACCAATGTAATATCTCATGACTAAAGATCCAATCTATATACTAGTCCGTGTAGCACAGTGTCAAGAATCAGATATAACATTTCTAAATACTTGAATTATAGAAATTATCAAATAACAAAAATTATCAGAGAATGTACTCGCCTGTGGGCCTTAGCTGGT
Source organism: Iris macrosiphon (assembly GCA_036927795.1). Classification (NCBI taxonomy): domain Eukaryota; kingdom Viridiplantae; phylum Streptophyta; class Magnoliopsida; order Asparagales; family Iridaceae; genus Iris; species Iris macrosiphon. Next base: position 60,356,061 of record JAYESA010000012.1, on the reverse strand, counting down.
ATGAATCAGAGTCAAAGTCACAATCCAAATAGCATATGTATTACAATTTTACCATGTCAAAAGATAATTTATTTAATTCAGAAATAATTACTCTAAAATCCTATTTTAATCTTATTATTTGATTTTTAGGTTAATTCCTAAATTTTGTCCAAAGAAACTAAATTTTACCAATTCGAGACTTATGGCACGCAAATCAAGGCGATCTGTTGACCAAAAAGTCAATCGATGCAAACTCAAATTTTATACATGGTTTTCTATAAATTTCAGCATAAAAAATAGATAGAATTTATGACTCGTCCGAATTCAAATTCGTTTGGAAATTATTGCACATACCTTAAATCGCATTGTGCAACGGTGGTCGATTGTTAACCTAGAAGTTCTAAAGAATTAATAGCACATAAATATTTCGTATTAAATCTTGTGAAAAATAAATATAAATTATCTTGACATTAGCTTTCTGAAACTTCAAACGGTTCGTGATTCTGATCCCTTGTTCTCCCGTAATCGTGAAAACACCGAGACGCGTCTATTTTCGGACATACTGTGCTCTACAAATTTTTTAGAATTTAATATTCAAAATTTTATAAAAATTTATATATTCAGAAAACTAACCTCAATACGGTTCTAACACAAGAAACTAGGCCACGTTTGGAGTCCGGAGCTATGAGTAATGGCTTCTGGAAGATGAAGAAAACCCTATATGATATCCCCTCAAATCTCTCACTCTCTAAAATAATGGGATAATTAAGGTTATTATTAGTATTATATATATATATATATATATATATATATATATATATGTGTGTGTGTGTGTGTGTGTGTTGCAGAATTAAAAGTTTAAGGCTGACACATGTCAGAATCTGATTGGATGATTTAAGTCGTTTTAAATCTAAATAACTCAAAATAAACATTAAAAATATCAAAAAATTATAGAAAATATATTTTGAACCTAAAAACCCTAGAAAAATACTTAGAATAATTTTATATTCATAGGTTTCCTACTATAATTAGGAGAAGCTCTAAAAATTATTTTTACCTATTTAAATAAAAATAAATATTAGAAATATTCCAAAAATTCTGAAATAATTTTAGAAAATATATAATAATATTATAAACACTAAAAAAATTATGTGGGTCCATTCTATATTGCTGGGCTTACACAATAAATTCTAGAAGTCTTAAAAAAATTAGTTATTAGCCTAAATAACTCCCAATAAATAGTAAAAATAATCAGAAAATCCTTAAAAAATTCTAGAAATTATATTTGATTATTTAGAACCTAAAATAAAAGTTTAGGATATTTTTAATTATGATTGTCACTTAAATAAATTCTTGAAAACCCAAAAAGTTTTTACTATTACTAGTTTTTAATTAACCAAAAATTATGAAAAAATCTAAATAGCCCTAAATTAACCTAATAACAACATTTAAGCAAGAATTTCAAGATACAGAGGTTACAAGTCTACCCAGCTTAAAAAAATTTCGTCCTTGAAATTTAAAATCCTCAATATTTTTTTTTTGACCATCAAAATTTAAATTCATCAAACCATATAATCATGAAGTAAATCCATATTGTTATTTCACAAAATTTTCAAAATTCTATAAATATCATATTCCTGAAAATCTTTAAATTTAAAATTAAATTTCATTCTTATCACAATCTCCTCCAAAATTTTAAGTTAATAACTAAATACTCAAAAAATTTAATATTCAATCCTCTAATTGAAATCCAATCAATGCATATTTATAAAATTTTATCCCAAAAATTTGAATTCAAACACTAATCCATTATTGATCTTACTCCTCTAGTTTAAATCCAATCAATGCATATTTATAAAATTTAAATTCTCATCCCAAAAATTTGAATTCATACACTAATCCATTAATGATCTTACTCGATTCTTTTTCTCATCATACTCAAACAATATAATACTTACAAAATCTTCAAATGTAACATTCAAAATATAAATATAAATATAAATTTATATCTTGCAGTCAAATAAATATAATGATAATCTTCTTAAAATTTTTAAAATTTAATGACAAATCCAATCATATCATAATCTTCATAAAAATTTGTGATTTAACAAAATCGTCAATTCTGCCATATTAAATTCTTAACTCTTTATTTAAATTAATATTTATCCTCAAAATTTAAAATCCTTAATAAATTTTTTTCTGCCACCATCATAATTTAGCAATATAATCATGAAGTCAAACAAATATTTTTATTTAACAAAGCTTTTAAAAATTAACTTCATCCTCACAACTTTAAATTTTAAGTAAATCTTCAAATTTTGAATTTATCTTAAAATTTTAAAATTTAATATAATTTTTCTCGTAAATCAGATTTTACAAGTCATAACTCTTAAATACAATCTAACATTATTTCTTTAAATTATAAATCTCATTTATAAATCTCTTCAAAAAATTTAATAATTAAATCATTCAAATTTAATCTCATATCCAAACTTAAAAATTAAGTCCTATCTTCCAGTTTTTTTAAAAATTCTATCCTTAAAATTTGGAATCTCATATTGTCGTCATTTCTCACAATAATTTAATTTGTCCCCATAGCCATAATTCACTTTATCCTCACTTCTATTACGTATACGAATTCTCGATATTTAAATTAATGATTATTCTTAGAATATCGATTAATAATTCAATCCTAAAAATTTAAAAGTTAAATTCAATCTTCAAAGTAAATCCTACTAATATATTTCATGAATAAATTTTAAAAAAAATTCAAAGTCATCCTAAATATTTGAATTCTAAATCTACTCAATCAATCATATCTCTTAAAAAATATATAGTTAATTTTGACTTCAAATTAAGTCCTTAAAAGTCAAATTTAACAAGTTATAAATTAAATCTTTATATTCTTATTCCTTTGGTCTAACCAAACCCATAATACAAGTTTTAATATTATATCGAACTCCTAATACTCAAAATTCTCAACATTATCCTGGAGTTCCTTGAATTATATCTCAATACTTTCGAGATTATCCTAAATTTTAAAAACTTTCAACATTATCCTCAATTTCAAAAAAAATCAACATTATCCTTAATTTATTATTTTTGTTAGTAATCAAATATGACAACTTCTACCCACGATAAAATTTTATCCTCAAAATAAAATGCTCAAAATTTAACTTCTCAAACAATTAAAATAAAATGTATATACTTTCCTCAAAAGTTAAATATTCAAATATTGAAATAAAATTTTAATCACTTCCAAAAATCTTTATAGCTTTGACTATGTTTATTGAATTGAATTTGAATCCTCAAAAATTTTAATAACATAAAATCTTAACTCCACAAAAATTCTTAAAAATTAAAATTTATTTCCAATCTTCAAATTATAAATTTAAATCCACATCTGTAGTCCAATAGCTCTAATGTTAATCTTTCTCACTGTCCTCATCAACATATGTTATCAAATAATATCGTAAATTTTAGTCCATAAAATTTATCTCATTAAGAAATCAAACTTAACGACGATACCAAGAATTAAATTTAATAACGGATCAACAAAAATCGAATTCAATAACAATAAGTGAGAACGGACGAAAACAAGAGAAATAATTTAAATTGGAAATTATAATAAGATTCTCAAGGGTCGTCCCAGAAATCTCTCAAATAATTTGTGATTGAGTATCCTCTCTCATCCTAGTATCCTATGTACTATATCCTATCGCAGGCATGCAGTAGTACAACTAAGACGTCGCACTACCACGATATTACACAACTTGCGAAGCTTGACCTGCATGGGCCACTACTAAAAATGTGTCACGACCCGCACCCGATATAGGGGCACGAGTATGTGGGTACGTCCAGGCTACGCCGCAGCATCGGCGGTAGAACGCTGTCTAGGTCACAATACTAGCTAATCAATCTCACATGAATATCCAACTCCATAAAGAGACACAGATATCAAAATATAATCTGAAAATACTTAATCATATAACTAAAGAACGATAAGATAATGAATAAAATAAACGGAATGCAACGCAAGTCTAAACAAAATATTCTAACTCAAACAATAACATCCAAGTCTCAATGTATGCCGGAAACAAATCTAGTACCATAAACTGCTAAAAGAAACTAACTGAATAACTAGTGATACCGGCTAGACCTCCCGGAATCACAACTGGCTACAAGGTCCAAGGCTGCAGCTACTCTTCCTGTGGTCCATAATATGTTGGACACCAGTCCTCTAAGTCGCAGTCTGGAAAAATATTTTCAGTCAGGATAGAGCGAAGTACAGCCCAAATAATAGTTCCAGTTAATTGATAAGGACTGTAAAACAATAAATAGATGATGCTAAGAGAAGACAATAAATAAATATAGTGGCAAAATAAAGAGAACATGCAATATAAGCAATATGTTACAGTCAGTGCATATATGAAATGAAGAGAAAGAGCTACAATATCATATACGGGTGATGTAGTATATGAACTGAGATGAAGAACTTTAACTATTCTAAGTATTTGAAATTATAGTTTCAAAATATGATCGGCTTGGAAACTTGTATGATAGCTACATGGCCTGGCTAATCATATGTGGGGTGTATGATTAACACTAACAATATCTACACTTGTACAATAGGGATTTGATCATATCTCTCACTAGCAATTTTCCCGCCCCAACTAGTACTGTGGATCCAACCATGACACGTCACGATACACGATCAATGTCCAATATATTATATATAATTTCTAATATCAATATCTAATATCAATGTCGTGTACAATATCAGTACGATAACCAATGTAACATCTCATTACTAAAAATCCAATCTATATACTCGTCTTTGTAGCACAGTATCAAGAATCAGATGTAACATTTCTAAATACTTGAATTATAGAAATTATCAAATAACAGAAATTATCAGAAAATGTACTCGCCTGTGGTCCTTAGTTGGTATGAATCAGAGTCCAAGTCACAGTCCAAATAGCCTATGTATTACAATTTTACCATGTCAAAAGATAATTTATTTTAATTTATTTAATTCTAGAATAATTACTCTAAAATCCTAGTTTAATCTTATTATTCTGATTTTTAGGTTAATTCCTAAATTTTGTCCCAAAAAACTAAATTTTACCAATTCATGACTCTTGACACGCAAATCGAGACGATATGTTGACCAAAAGTCAACCGATGCAAACTCAAATTTCATGCATGGTTTTTTGCAGATTTTAGCATCAAAAATATGTGAATTTATGGCTCGTCAAATTCAAATTCGTTTAGAAATTATTGCACATACCTAAAATCGTATTGTGCAACGGTGGTTGATTGTTAACCTAGAAGTTCTACAGAAATAACAGCATAGAAATATTTCGTATTAAATCTTGGGAAAAAATATTTAAATGATCTCGACATTAGCTTTCCAAAACTTTAAACGGTTCCTGATTCTGATTCCTGGTTCTCCCAGAATCGCAAAAATACCGAGACGCATATATTTTTGGACATACTGTGGTCTATGAATTTTTTAGAATTTAATATTCAAAATTTCGTGAAAAAAATTGTATATTCAGAAAACCAACCACAATACTGTTCTAACGCAAGAAACTAGAGCAAGTTTGGAGTCCGAAGATATGAGTAATGGCTTCTGGAAGATGAAGGAAACCCTAGATTACATCCCCTCAAATCTCTCTCTCTAAAATAATGGGATAATTAAGGTTATTATTATTATTTTATATATATATATATATACGGCTGAATTAAAAGTTTAAGACTGACACGTATCAGAATCTGATTGGATGATTTTGTTTATATTATTTGTTTTTGGTTTGCCTTTATCAAAACATTATTTAAGCTATTTTAAATCTGAATAACTCAAAATAAACATTAAAAATAATCATAAAAATATGGAAAAATTACAGAAAATATATTTTGAATCTAAAAACCCTAGAAAAATACTTGAAATAATTTTATGTTCATTGGTTTCCTACTATAATTAGGAGAAGCTCTAAAAATTACTTTTACATATTTAAATAAAAATAAATATTAAAAATATTCTAAACATTCTATAATAATTTTAGAAAATATATAATAATATTATAAATACTAAAACAATTACATGGGTTCATTCTATATTTCTAGACTTGCACAATAAATTCTAGAAATCTTAAAAAAATTAGTTATTAGCCTAAATAAATCCCAATAAATATTAAAAATACTCAAAAAATTCTTAAAAAATTCTAAAAAATATATTTGATTATTTAGAACTTAAAATATATTTGATTATTTAGAACCTAAAATAAAAGAATGGGATATTTTTAATTATGATTTTCACTTTAATAAATTCTTGAAAACCCTAAATATTTTTACTGTTACTAGTTTTTAATTAACCAAAAATTATGAAAAAAATCTCAATAGCCCCAAATTAACCTAATAACAATATTTAAGCAAGAATTTCAGGATACAGAGGTTACAGACTAAGTGTGTGAGTACTAGCTTTAACATATGATCGGCTTGGGAACATGATATAATATATATGGTCTGGCTAATCATACGTACGATGTATGATTAACACTATTTACTGAATAATACTTGATACAATGAGGGTATGACCACATATCTACACTAAAGTACTCTCCACCCTCAACTGGTATAATAGATCCAACCACGGTACACTATGGTACGAGATTTCCCAAGAATATAGCTAGTCTCCCCGAGAATCAGTGTCTGTACATGTGCAAGATAATCAATAAAATAATATTTGTACAAGATACACCATATACCAAGGAATAATATCTCATGACGAGATCCGGATATACTAATCCGTGTAACCATCGTGTCATAAAGATATGGATATCTATACTAGATACAATGAACATAAAGGATATCATAAATGAGAAACTATCAGAGAATATACTCGCCTGAAGTCCAAAGAATAGTCTCACAGATGTCTGATACGGTGCCTCGAAGACCTAAATATGGAATACAACATCAATACAAGGTTCTGGAAAGAAAATATGTTAAACTAGTCAACTTCTAGGTCAACAAGTCAATTCTAAGTCAAAAGTCAAACTTGGTCAACTCTAAGTCAACTTTGGTTAACTATAGTCAAAGTATGGTCAAACTATGGTCAACTACCTATTTTTAGGTTGCATAAGTCTAACACAAAAATATTGGGTTCAAGTACTAAAGTCTGGGTCATAAAAACTATATCTTCGGATACTAGGATATCGTATCTCTGGATACGTAAATCAATAGAAAAAATATCACATACACATATCAAGCAAGTATTAATTATATAAAATCCTAATTACAAATATTAAATAGATGCCTTGGTTTTGAACCAACTTGGTATCACAACACTAAACCATAAACTTGCTACCCAACCCAATACCTTGGGTATTCCCAAATACCTTGATACTTACCTTGGTATCTCAAGGTAATATCCAATACCTTACTTATATTAACTACCCGTAAATATATATACTAATAACTAAATATTATAAATATAGTATACTAAAACACAATTAGAAAGTTAGGAACATATATACGTATATATTAATTACTATATATATACACAAATATATCTATTATATTTAAATATCTAATATTATTCAAAATCGCAAAACTGTCTTAAAAAGTCGCTGTCCACTGTCGCTGAAAATACCGATACTGCTGATACTCTGCTATTTTCGTGATAGTTTTTTCTGCTGTCGCTAAACTGTTGCCGCTGCCTGTCATTATTGTTGCCTCTGCTATTGCTATTGTTGCCTCTGCTGTTGTCGTTAATGCTCTTGCTGCTGCTTCTGTTGTTGTGTGCTACTACCGCTGCTGTTTTGGTGACGCTGACCGTCGCCAAAGCTCCCTGCTCTCCCTCTATCTCTTATATATATAGATACCCAATATATATATATATATATATATATATATATATATATATATATATATATATATATATATACATACATAGTAATATACACATACATAGTAACATATGTATAATAACACACATACGTATATGTATATATAATCATACACAATATATAACATATATCATATAAATATAAATATAACAACATATAAATATCTACTTAACATATACACATCTATACATATTACAATATATATACATATACTACACTATTAAATAGCTCTTACATATGTAAAATAATAGCTACATACAATATACATAAATAGATACATAGATCTAAGACACAATAATACATAAATATAAATACACCACAATATACGTATATACATATTTATAATTATACCTCACCATGAATAAGAATACAAGAGAATTAAATCTACAATTAAATTGTACATCTTATGGAACGTATCACCTCGTATCCCACTAGATCTAGGATAAGCATGAGACACGAGTCCACCACACATACAAACGTACCCCGAAGGACACGAGCAAGTCTAAAATATTATTTATGAATAATACGAAGAGTCAAATACAATTCTACGTATTCGTGTCAAAATATAACATGCTCAAAGTTCCGTGTCGGAGGAAAAACCACCAAATCAACACGTATCACCAAATTGGTGGGATACGACCTACACGTACCCAATTGTGGACACGACACTAGCCCCAAACACACAAGCATATGCCAAATTAATCTATAAGACCAATTGACACACACAACAATTGTTAATCTCAGAATTCCTCTAAAATTGACACAAAAAGAATCATAACTTTCTCAATAGGCCTCCTACTAACACAAAACCAAATCCTATGGGTAGCCTATGCATATGGGTTAATTTTTCATGGTTAAATCTCAGATTTAGAACCTAAATTAAGGGAAAAAACTGAATTGTACCTATTGGGAGATGGATTCCCAATACAACCTCCAAATATGATGAGATTGGCCTCCTACTTGTAGATCCTTGCTCCTCTTTGTAGATCTTTTTTTTCTCCTTCTAGATCCTTGCTCTACTAGTCTCCAATGGTGATTTGGAAAATTGGGATGAAATTTGGTAGGAAAATAAAGTAGAAATGAAGGAATTTGGTTGAGAGAAATTCTAGATCTAGTTTTTAAATGAAAAGAGGAGAGAGAAACAAATTCCTCCCTCTTTAATTGGTCGGCCCCCTTTTCCCTTCCTCAAGTCACTATATAACATCCATTATACCCCTTGGGGCCTCTCATGAAGAAATAATTAAGGAGAAAAGCTTCTAGTCTAATAGTTTAATTAACTTAATCTTCCTCCTAAATAATGGGCTTTCTAAATGGGCTCAAATCTAACAATTAATACATGTTGGTCCATGAGTCTAAACTAAACTAGTTAGGTCCACTAACACAAGTCCAAAATAAATAACTAACATCTAAAAATAATTAAATAATACAACAAATAAATATTTATCATGCACAATATTTAACTAGATATAAAATTACTAAAATATCTTTTCCTAAAAAATATGGTAGTGACAGCACCGAATCATATCCGCTCACCCTTATACCAATACTGAGCATTTTCCTCAAGTAGAAGGTCCAATACTATCATCCATAGGTCCTCGGGTAACTACGATGTCTTCAACAACTTTTTGGTGCTAATGATCCACTCAGAGACTTCCAACGGAGTCTCTGTATTTCTAAAGTGCTTCAGGTTCATCTGAGTGAAACCCTTGATGTTGCCTAGGAAGGTCGTGGCACTGGTATTGGCACATGGGCTGGTAGTGGCGGGGAAGGCCTGTTTATCATAGCTAAAAGGGCTTGCCTCAGTAGCTCATTTTGTTGCCATTGGACTTGCATCATAACCTGCATGAACTGGGTTGAGTTAACTTTTCCGTCAGTCTGCAAAATTTGTTGTAGAGGTGGCATGAAGGGTATCTATGAGGCAAGAACTGGGGTGGCGGTGGTGGCATACTCCCACATTGGGGAATTGCAGTCTATTGCGCCTGATGCCCCACCAGAGGTGCTTGAATCTGAGGGTCATGCTGAACCGATGGTGGTGTCTGTCCTGCCTGCGATGGTTGTTCCTAGTTGAGTAGTGTAGTCAGGGACATCTTCGAGGAAGGCAGAGCTCTAGATTCCTCCTGAGTTGCTGAGCCACCTGTATTGATGGCGAGGGTATCAACACGTTCACTACAAAGATTCATATCGCTGGACACGAAGATAAGGACAAACTTTAGAACGAGTTCATGGTAGATGCAAATCAAGCAGTCAATTAGAGTACAAGATTGGAATCAAGAAAGATGATTAAATATAAGTGGATGAGATCCTAGACCCTAATCCTATTCACAAGCTTGCTCGGCACAATAAAGTAACCGAATATATATATATATATATATATATATATATATATATATATATATATATATATATATATATATCTTAATCTGCATAGGCCACCACAAAAATATGTCATGCCCCAGTCCCAAAATACGTAGGACTAAGAATACATAGCATGCCAGCCAGTATGTATACGAAGGCTACTCCAATATATAGAATCCTACAATATAATTGTACGATGTAATATGAAACACAGTTCACAAGTGGTATATATTGTTAACATAAGTCACATGTAATTAATCTCATCCACAACACAAGTCAAATAATAGAGAAATAAACTAAAGCAAATAGATCAAAATGATTCAGAATAGTATGAGAATAATAATCCAGAATAACTAATAGTCGGGTGGAGACAAATCCACTACCAAACTCCATTAGCAAACTAAAATGGGAGGGGAGGACGAAACTCCAATATAAAATAAAATTCTAATTAAAGAGAGTATCCACTAAAAGATCCATCATTAAAAGATAATTAAAGATGCTCTGAAGGTAAGGACTTCTCGACAGAAAATAAAGAATTAGGTCATGGTTCGTACTCCTATGGATAGTCCTGATCGTCTACACTTAGAAAAAAATCTGGATCCAGGTCCTCAAAGGTACGTAACAAGATACAATAAAAATATGCCAATAATGTACTGAATAAAACATCCAACCAGGTCACCTAACTAGTCTATGTGATATGCAGTTTAAAATAACTTTTCTGCGTATGGACTATCTGGCTAAGATATGGGATGGGCATAGTTCTCTCGGAGATCTAGGGGCCACTAATATAAAGTCTTTCGTTTGTCATAGGCCAACAATAAATATATAGGGTCATAACACCTCGCGTCTCCACCAGAGCTCACGGCTAAATAAGAAAAAGTGTAACCGTATATAGTTCTTCCCACCTAATGCTACTAACCGTATCATATCCATAACATGCAAATACTTCTAGTAACTGCTAAGTCTATTAAAATAATATATTTCTATTAGCAGTTATTTCTTATTTGTCGTACGACCTATACGTAAATATGGCCAGCCTATTACACAAGTTCGTGTCCTACATGAGACACAACTCGTGTAGTACATGTGTCATAGCCAAAGAGATATAAGAATACCTCACAATCATGGGGTGGTCTCGTATATCTAGGTCAATATGCATAGTAAAAATAAGAGACAAAAGATGATGCAATCCATCGTTGCACCCGTCTTTCTTGTACATACAAATTTATATAGAAAATAAATAAGAAATAAACAAAATAAATAAATATGTTATAAATAAATATAAATAAATAGTATTGTGACAAGGTATACTTCCTTGGCACAAAATCGGTGTAAGAAAGACGTCCAAACAAAAAGCACAAAAAATCAAAAAAAAGGGACTCTGAATGAACGTCTTCAGATGCTGAAATAAACAATACCAATGTCTCCAAAATTAATGAGATTATCAGAAAATACTAAACTTTTGTCTAATTTAGACACAAGGGCAAAACAATAATTTTGGGTCAAAGCAATATCTAAATGTAGCCCACTTTACACCAAAAAATGTGTCAAATCTAAAGTTCTCTAAATTGGACACATTATAGGTATAAAAAATCATAATCGATGATACGAAATTAACAGTATGTGCAGTTTTAGATTTCGGTGAGCCGATCACAAAATCGCTCGTCAAGTCGAATCGTAGAGCCCACGAAAAAGGTGATTCGTCGACTGACTAGAAATTGGACAAACTTGGATCACGGGACAAGTCAGACTCTGTGAGTCCAGTGGCACAAGTTTTGTTGCAATCCGATAAACATGTACAAACTAATGGAAGTAATTTATAAAATATCGATACGGGAGACTTTTGACTGATATTGGTTGATTTTGGCGTGCAAACACGTCCAAATCAAGTTTTTACGAATGCCCATACGTCAGAAAATATCATACGTGCCTTTCAGTGTAATTAGTACACGACAAAGTCATCTCGTTTGGTGGGACGGACTCTGTATCGAAAGATTTTTGGTTTTGGAAAACTGGTTTTTAGTCAACTTCCAACATAAATAACTTGACGAATATAACAAACTAATTAAAACTAAAAGAAAAGATTTAATCCTGGTTATATTGTCTATAAATCTTTTTAATTAAAATTTTAAAATATTAAATAGGTTGGGAGAAAACTGGATACGAACATGGGTACTTGGACTATTGTTATGCAGTTTTAGAAAACAAGTTTTTTATCAACTTTGAGTAGACTTTTCTCTCCAACCATGACACCAAAATTATTCTACTTGAAGAGAATTGTAGAGGGTTATGTTGTCTATGTACCAGCGAAGGCGGATCAAAAAAATGTTCGCACGATGGAGGACAAAACTGGTCGGGAAGTCGCGTTCGTAGAGTGGCTACTATCGCGGGAAGGGGTCAGCCGACGGGTCTGTCGGCAGTAGCGATGGTCCTAGTTGCGGCTGCAAGATCATGGGGTGGAAGGGTAAGGTTAGGGTTTGTGATAGAAGCTAGGGTTAGGGTTTGTGATATATGTATAGGTATATGTGTATATATAGGGAGAAGGGGGTCGGTCGGGTCCTAGGCCGCGGATGTGCTGCGAGTCATGGGGGTAGTTTATGAATAGGATTAGGTTAGAGATTTAGCTATTAGGATTGATACTATTATCAGTATTATTGTTAATGACAATCCGTCTTACGCACTAAAATTTCCAGAAAAATTCTATAAAAATTCTGAAAAAATCTAGAATTTATTCAAGTATTTATATCTACAAATTAAATCCATATTTATTATTATATTTTAATATAAAAAATAGGAGAGTTTACACCAGAAATCCTAGCCCTAACTCTGATCTCGTTCTCCTGGCATTCTCGAGTTCGTCGATTACTTTCGGATATAGTTGCACTGAGCGGACAGTAGCATTTGTGCACTGAGCAACGCCGAGCAGCGCACTGCAGCAACGATCTACTACGGGAATGCAGTGGCGATCGAAGTTCTCCATCACAAGGTCGTCATTCTTCACTGCGAACTTGGGGCAAAGTCGATTCCTCTGTCAATCGGTGAACTCTCGATAAGTTTCAAACTAAGTTCTTTTTCGAATTTGTTTTGAATTGAAGCTAGGAGTTCGTATTCGTTCATACTCCATTTGGTCTTTTCATTCTCTGATCATCTTCTTACCTTCTTTTTGAATTAGATTAGGCTTGATAAAGTCAAAATCTAATCATAAGTGATTTGATCTCTTTTCCCATTGGTAATTCTTGTTTTTTTATTTTAATGGATTAGAATTTGGAATTCATCTAAAATCATCCATTCCCTACTTTGCAACCTAAATATTCAGTTAAATGACTAAACCAGGGTTTGAATCACTTTTGAACTCATCAAGGACCATGTCCGATGCGATTTAGTGGTGACTTTGCACTCTGGATCGATCAGATCATTTTATGTTCGATTTCATATCCAATTTATTATTCAAATATTGTGTATCAGTCGTTCCTGTTCAGGATACGCCAATCTGTGTCTGTGGATTGACACAAGAGTCATGCCGCATCCTGATCGACCCAGAGCTCGGATAGGCGACATAGGAACGAGTGTGTGTCAGTGTCATAGACACTGTATCCAATTAAGACACTAATACTTCGAGTGTTAGGGAGAATAATTTGATCTGACAACTTACTTAGGCATCGCACCAACGAAAATAAACTCAATTTTTAATTTTTTATTCATTCTTTCTTCTTCTATAATTCTTTGGCTCTTTTTATAGCCATGATTTAACCATAAGATAACACAAAATAACTTCAAGGATAAACAAAATAATCCTAAGGAATATAAGCTTTCTATTCAATCTAACTTTCTAATAACAAACAAATAAATGTATCTCATCTCCTCAACTAAACATCATCCAAACTAACCTTCCAATAACAAACAAACAATAGTAAAGATAAAAGTGTCGGAAACACAGTGTGACCCGAACCGGAGTTGGCCCATGTGGTACGATATTGTATTGGACCCATATGCCTTAAAAAGGAATTCCCATGTAAGGCCTGAATCAATCTCCATTATCTACACCTCATGATCCCACATATGTACCAACTCCATTGTTACCCTTATTTGAGTGCTCAACCAGAAATGAGATACAATCCCACAATCTCTACCTTAGCTCATTTTCGCAAGCTGAACAAACTTAGCACATCCCGGCTACCTTTGCTCGTTCCCGCTAGTCGAGCACCCTTAGAATACCCCGGCTACCTTTGTTCGTTTCTGCTAACTGGACAACCTTAGCACACTCCGGCTACCTTTGTTTGTTCCTGCTAATATAGCAACCATGAGATCAAATATCTTGTCATCTTGATCTGTTCAACTACAGAACCAAAACTGACACATTCGACTCGATTGTATTCCCGCATTTACCTTATTCGACTCTGGTGCTTCCCATAGTTTTGTGTCTGTATCTTATACACTTTGACATCATTTAGACACAGAACCATTAGCTAGGACTTGTAAGATCATGACTGGTGGAGGTATTATCCTAGTCCGTGATTACTGCAAGGACCGGAGAGTGTCAGTAGGAGGCCGAGAGTTGAGCGTGAGCTTACTTGTCATGCCACTTCCGGGGTATGATATTGTACTCGGAATGGACTGGTTGAGTAGGCATCATGCTACTATAGATTGTTATAGAGGCAGAGTATTATTTAGACCACCAGGAGGGCCGAAGTTTGAGGTCGTCAGAGGAGCAGCGGAACAGAGCAGGGGCACATTTTGCGGAGCCAGGGCAGAAGAGGAGGAGTTGCCACATCCTCTGATAGCGGAGTTCCTGGATGTATTTCCAGAGGAGTTGCCAGGCTTGCCGCCAGACAGAGATATTGAATTCTCTATAGATTTGGTTCCAGGAGCGGAGCCCATTTCATAACATGTCTATAGAGTTAACAACAACGAGCTGGCAGAACTGAAGAAGCAAGTTGAGGAGCTGCAGGACAAAGGCTTCATCAAATCCAGTTCATCACCATGGGGAGCTCCGGTATTGTTCGTACCGAAAAAGGACGGCACGGTGCGCATGTGCATTGATTATAGAGCTTTGAACAATATCACTATCAAGAACAAGTACCCGCTGCCGAGGATAGATGATCTTTTCGATCAGTTGAGCGGGGCGAGGGTGTTTTCAAAGATAGATTTGAGATCAGGCTATCACCAGGTGAAGGTGAAGAGGGAAGACACGCCGAAGACAGCTTTTCGGACCAGATACGGCCAGTTTGAGTTCATGGTGATGCTATTTGGTTTAACCAATGCACCGGCAGTATTCATGAACCTGATGAACAAGGTGTTCCACCAGTACCTTGACAAGTTCGTGGTGGTGTTCATCGACGATATTCTTGTGTATTCCAAGACCCCGGAGGAGCACGAAGAGCACCTGAGGTTGGTCTTAGAGACTCTCAGGAGGGAGAAGCTGTACGGGAAACTCTCTAAGTGTGAATTCTTCCTTGACAAGGTTAAATTTCTTGGGCATGTGGTATCGGGTGACGGAATCTCGGTTAACCCACAGAAGATCGAGGCAGTGGAGTCGTGGGCTACCCCCAGTTCGGTAGCTGAGATCAGGAGTTTTCTCGGGCTAGCAGGATACTACAGGAGGTTTGTACAAGACTTCTCCAGGATTGCAGCGCCACTGACCAGATTGACTAGGAAGGATGTGGATTTTGTCTGGACGGAGGAGTGCCAGGCCGCATTTGATGAACTGAAGAAGAGGTTGACAACAGCTCCAGTTTTGACGTTGCCAGCAGGGACAGGTGGTTTTACCATATACAGTGATGCTTCAGGGAAGGGTCTGGGATGTGTTCTTCAGCAGCACGGGAAGGTGATTGCCTATGCTTCCAGGCAGTTACGCCCTCATGAAAAGAACTACCCCACCCACGATTTGGAATTGGCAGCAGTTATCTTCGCTCTAAAGCTGTAGAAACATTACCTGTACGGAGAGCGTGTGGAGATCTTTACAGACCACAAGAGCTTGAAGTACGTATTCACACAGAAGGAGCTGAACATGAGGCAGAGGAGGTGGTTAGAGTTGATGAAGGACTTTGACATCTCATTGCAGTACCATCCAGGGAAGGCCAACGTAGTCGCCGATGCCTTGAGCAGGTATTCGATAGCTATGTACTTGACGACAGATAGACATTTGTTGGCAGATTTGGAAAGCTTGGAGATTGAGGTATTAGTTCCCGGTACTGAGATTCAGATGTGGGGATTACAGATACAATCCGAGCTGATGGACAGGATCAGAGCTGCGCAGTATGAGGATGAGGCTCTGAGGAGTATCAGAGCACAGGTTCAGACAGGACTGTCGGATGACTTTACTATCGCAGAGGACGGTTCTTTACGGCACGGCACGAGGATATGTGTACCGAACGGGGAGTTGCGCGAGGAGGTTTTGCAGGAGGCACACCGCTCTCAGTACTCGATGCATCCTGGTGCCAACAAGATGTATCGAGACTTGAGAGAGCACGTATGTTGGTATGGAATGAAGCGCGAGGTAGCACGCTTCGTATCTCGGTGTCTAGTGTGCCAGCAGGTAAAGGCAGACCGGCAGAGGCCAGGTGGTTTGCTTCAACCTTTACCGATTCCATAATGGAAATGGGAGCACGTGACCATGGATTTTGTTTCAGGGCTTCCACGTTCTCCAGGAGGGAAGGACGCGATTTGGGTCATCGTGGACAGGTTGACCAAATTAGCCCATTTCTTACCTTTCAAGGTGGGCACGTCGACAGAGAGGCTAGCAGAGATGTACGTGCGACAGATTGTTAGGCTTCATGGAGTTCCTGTGAGCATCATCTCGGATCGGGATAGTCGTTTCACTTCCCACTTCTGGAGGAGTCTGCAGGCTAGCTTGGGCACTCAGCTCAAGTTCAGTTCCGCATATCACCCCCAGACAGACGGGCAGTCTGAACGGACTATTCAGACTCTCGAGGATATGCTACGCACTTGTGTTCTAGATCTCGGAGGTTCTTGGGAGGATCATCTGCACCTGGTGGAGTTCGCTTACAACAACAGCTACCAGGCCAGCATCGAGATGTCACCATTTGAGGCTCTTTATGGAAGGAGGTGTCGCACACCGTTATCTTGGGACGACGTTGGAGAGAGGGCCTTGTTAGGACCAGAAATGGTCGTGGATGCAGCAGAAAAGGTAAAACTCATCAGAGACAGACTGCGAGTGGCGCAGGACAGACAGCGGCATTGGGCCGATAGCCACCGTAGACCCCTTGAGTTTCAGGTATAGATTGTTACTTTCTGGTTTGTGTTGTTGTTTAGACTGCGTGTTGAGACTGTTTTGTTTTAGGTTGGCAATCTAGTATTCCTACGGATTTCTCCGACGCGTGGCACGATTCGTTTTGGTAGAAGCGGGAAGCTTAGCCCACGCTACATCGGACCCTTTGGCATTCTTGCGAGGGTAGGTGCAGTGGCGTATAGACTGGACTTGCCGCCTGCATTGGAGGGAGTGCATGATGTGTTCCACGTGTCGCAGCTGAGACGGTACGTGGCAGACCCTAGTCACGTACTTGACCACTCGGAGATTGAGGTTGGTCCGACGCTCAGCTACCCCGAGCAGCCCATAGAGATCTTGGACCGCAGAGAGAAGGTGTTGCGGAACCAAACCATTCCTTTGGTTCGTGTTGCATGGAGACATCACTCTCCAGGGGAGTCGACCTGGGAGAGAGAGGACGAAATGCGCGAGCAATACCCGTATCTCTTCTAGACTTGAGGTATTTCCTTTTCTGATTTCATTCTTGTACTAGTTAAGTCTAATTTCGAGGACAAAATTTCTTTTAGGAGGGTAGACTTGTCACTACCACTTTTCCAAATAAGGGCATTTGTATAATTTTACTATTCTGAATATATATGTATGTAATTAATCTGCTGAGTTTTATAAAGTAATTATATGTTGTTAATAATATTTGGTTTTAGGTCAAACCCTAGAACTCATTAGGACAAACCCTAATGAGTTAACCCTAATTTGAAGACCAATTCTAGAGAAACCCTAGAATTCAAACTTTAGGTTGGACCTCAAACCCTGGACTGACCAAACCTTAATAACTAGGTTCTACATGACTTAACATAAAGGTTTAACCTAAAACTAAGCTTGGAAACCCTAGCCTAGTTGTTTATATAAAAGGGAGCCACCATTCTTCATGTAGTAGAAGAAACCCTAGCCTCCTTCTTAAACCCATTCCCTCACCCCAAGACTCAGAAGCAAACCCTAGGGATTCCATTTTCCTTCTCCAAAGCAAGAAAAGCAAGGATCGTGGGTCAAAAAGCCTTGGGGAAGAAGAACTTCCATTGGAGAACCCATCTCTATAGGTACAAACCCTATTTTTGTTCTTTTAATTCTGTTTTCTGTCGATTATTGGCCATTAGGAACCCACCCTACGGTGTAGCTTTCGATTTAGGGTTTGATTTGGGGTTTGGTGACCAACTTTTGGATTTTCCCAATTTTTCGTGAACCCTAACCCTAGGTATTTGTATGTAGACTGATTTTATCTCATACGTATAGATTTGATCTTGATTTTTAGGGTTTTACTTTTGGGTTCATGAGTAATATCGTGGAATCTGATTTCAGCACATTACGTGTTTGTTGTTATGCCTAGAAGGATGTATTTTTCTAGTTCTTAGGAACCTTGATTTGTATACTTACATATGGGTTTGTGTAGTTGTATACCTAAGATTTGGTGCTGCTGTGTATGAAGGTATTGGGAGAATTCACTGTACAGTCGGGTTATGTGTATTGGGGAATTCTGGGCAGTGTGTAGTCGGGTTGTATACTGTGTGCACTGTGGGGGTTTGGTCCAGGTCTGTGCAAGTTCTTGTGTATGCAATCCTGTGCGAGTTCAGTTTCTGTTGTGTGTATTTGAGATAAAGGGAGGTTATGTATCAGTAATTTTTATGTATCCTGTGAGTGATCTATGTAAGTTGTATCAATTTCAGGTATTAACTGTGATTGTATCAGTGGACTAGTTAGTATCAGCAACTTCCAGGTTCATATGAGGTGTGTTGGAGTGTTGAGTATTGTCTCGATTATAGGTCGAGTTCAGTCCAGCTTGCCAGTGCATTAGGCAAGGAATCTTATTATTGCAGCAAAGTCGGGCATAAGATGGTGCAGGAGGTTGTAGTTGTTTCTATATGTATTGTCTTATGTACACATATAAGTGTATTAGTGAGGTGTTTGTAATGAGGTATCAGGAATTATAGGTAGAATTTGTGAGGAATCAAGGGATACCAAGTATCAAATGAGATATGTACCAGTGAAAGGATGTAGGGTGTTCTATAGTGTATTATATACACTGATGCAAGTATCAGTGTTTAGAGAGAAATAATGTAACTGCTGTGTGTTTTGTATCAGTTGGGTTTAAGGTTCTGAGTATAAATATCTGGGTGTTATTGTGCAATATGTAGTGTACCAGCATCCAAGCAGCATTGGGGGAAATTATGTATCAGTGTACTCAGTAACTTGTGAGTGAAATAGTGAATCTGTGTGTGTAAGTGCAAGTGTATATGCAGAGTTGAATGATGTGTATGTGTCTCAGTGAACCTTGGAGTTAGATACCTGATGAGAAATTTCTGTGAAGAGCAGTGCACGTGTGTGTTTTAATTTTCAGTGTGTGGGTGCTCAGAATCTGTGTGTTGAGGTACAGTTCAGTGTGTTTCAGTGTGTAGTCTAGTGTGTGTTAACCAGTGTGTTTTTCTGTGTGAATGTCAGTGTTGTGTGTGTGTTCTAGTGTGAGTTCTTGTGTCTTAGTTAGAAGCAGAACTGTGTGTATCAGTTAGGAGTGTTTTTCTGTGTGAATTTCAGGGTATTAGTTCCTGTGTGATAGTGTTTGTGTAGAGAGGAATTTTGTGAGAAGAGTTAGAGCCTGTGTCAGTGAGTATAGGTATGCCAAATACCTGAGAGTATACTATGTATGAACTGTACAGTTTTTGGCCTGGGTGAGCAGTCAATTGCTGTGAGGTGTAGCTGTGTAGGAATTCAGTGTGTTAATGTCTGTGTGAAGATGATACTTGTGTTCCTCATTGTGTATCAGTAGTTCACTGTGTACCTGTGTGAGTGAGTGCTATGTGTGTATGTGTAGAGTGAGTACCTGTGTATCTCAATGTGTCTAGGCATTAGGAGTGTCTGTGTGTGTGCAGGATTGAGAATTCTGTGTGTGCAAGTGTTTGTTGTGAATACTGAGTGTGAGATTACCTATGTGTTAATAATGTAGACTGTGTGTGAGGGTTTTCCAGTGTCATAGGTATCAGTAATTATCTGTGTGAGTGTGAGAGAGAGTAGTGTCTCAGTATATTAATTCTGTGTGTGTGTGAGGCTGGTATGACCAAGTAAAACAGGCAGGGACATGGAAGAGTATAAGGAGGTATACAAGTATAGGGGGTCAGTGAGTTCTCTACTGTATCACAGGAAGTACTTGGTATCCTAGTTAATACATAGTGTTTATGAGTTAAGGTTGGATTTTGAGTACTAGTTTAAATTAGAGTTAAATGGATTAAATAATACCTTAGAATCTATATAGGAGTTATATTTATACTAAATTCCTAGTATATAAAGATGGTTTAGTATTAACATAAAGTCTAGAGTAACAAGGTTAACCTAGTATGGACTTAGACATGACCTAGAAGCCTCGCATTTAATTAGCTAAACATGTTATTTCCTTTAATTCAGTATCTGACATTTATATTCCACAAATAGGTCATTGTGATCCCAATTTGGACATCGATCCTCACACTTTGCTCAGGACCACAGGCGAGTACATTCTCTGACAGTTTTCATTGTTGATTACTTCTATAAATTGTAGTGTATTACATATTTGATTCCGACACTATGGATACACGGGTTAGCACCCTAGATCCCCATCATGAGGAGTCATGATTGGAATTCATCGTGCTAGCTGGGGGATGGGGAACTATTAGTAGATTATGTGATCATATCCAAATCCTTTACATGCATCATAGCTCACCCCACTTCTCACGTTGGGTGCGGCCTGACCATCTTACATGCATCATAGCTGTTATATATGATTAACCTGACCACTACATGCATCATAGCTAACCATATGGTTAGCCTGACCTACAAGAATCATAGTTAATCATATATAACCAGCCTGATCAAGTCCCAAGCCGATCACATAATAAACTGATAATTCAAACACTTAGCTAGATGTCTACTTTATTCAGATTCACTTGTTCTAGCATTCACTATCTATTGTTCATTGCTAGATGCTCTATTGCCTATTTCCATTTTCTCCAGTACTTTATATTTCCAGCATTTATTTCCATCTTGTATTTCTTACACTGTTTATAGATTTTGTCAATTTAATGAAACTGCTGTTAGTGCTTGTGCTTCGCTCCAATCCTGACTGGATAACATTTTTCAGAGGACCTGGAGAGCTTGTGCCCCACTCATTACGGCCCAGGATTAGAGGGTGATTTCACTCCAGAAACCCCAGAGGAGTTGCCTAGCCTAGAGGAGAATGTACCTGGCTGTTCTTAGATTATTTTTCTGCATTTATTGTTTTAGACTGAGACTGAGTTGTATTTATTATTTTGTGATTTTGTGAGGTCACTTAGACCCAGGATTTGAGTTGGACTTATTGTGGTTGGTTTTATTAGAACTCTTTCTATTCTCATCGTGCCATTATTCTTATAGCTTGTGATTGAGTATATCATAGACTGTGGATTATTTTATCATTGCCCTCCGTGCGGAGTTGAGACTATTGACAGGATATATTATATGTTGAGACCTAGACAGCGTTCTACCGCCGATGCTGCGGCGTAGTCCATACCACCATTGTGTGCCAACCACAACGTCTTGCTCCACCTTGGAATTATCAGATCCACCTTTAAAGCCAATTCATGTAGTTGATGCTTCTACTCCACTTTAAGAAGATTTTGTATATCTATGAACGTTTAGCACCATCTGTCTCTAATCAATTATAGCTGCTTAAACCAGTCTCATAACCTTGGGCTCTGGTACCACTTGTTGCGAACGCGATTTGACCCGAACCGGAGTTGGCCTATGTGGTAAGATATTGGATTAGACCCATATGCCTTAAAAGAAAATTCTCATCTAAGGCCTGAACCAATCCTAATTATCTACACCTCATGATCCCACCTCCTACCCGATGTGGGACTATATTATCAACTCCATTGTCACCCTCCTTTGAGCGTTCAACTGGAAACGAGATAGAATCCAATAATCTTGGTATCAAAGCGTGGTGGTCCCATAACCCATATATATTGGGCATATTACGAAAGCGTTTGCCAACTCACCCTAGATAACCAACCAATCTATGATTACCAAGAACAGATAAAGACACGTATATGGCGGTGACTATGTTACTTGGACAAATCCTAACTTTATAACTCAGATAAAATTATAAGATTGTAAAAAACTAATGTTGAAACCCTTTTCCCTAATAGGTTCAACCCCCTAATCACACTAAATAAGGAACGACAAAGATTAAAATTGAAATAACTCACCAACCAGTAGCAATTCTTCTAACCGAAGTTGACGACTCCTCAATCAAATCTCTTTTTCCTTCTGTCTTGTATGAAAAAGTTCTAAGAGAAAAGCACGGACTTTCTCTAGATTTTCTTGTGGACGTGCACCTCAAATCTCCACCTTTGTGCATAATTTGTTCCTCCACCCTCCTCCTATATTTATAGGATGAGAAATCCTATTTTAGGTCATAATATAATTTTCTAAGTAGGAAACTCTAAAATAAGAATCCTATTACACCTAAAATAGCCCAATAAAATTTATGGACGTCAAAATATGGCAAGATTAAATATTTGATACCAATTTAAAATCTAATCAAATATTATATTTATTGTAGATTTTTAAATTATATCAAATCAAATCTTTGACCATATTTAGGCTACAAAATTTACCAAATCCAAACTGGACCCCAACAAAAAGAGCCTCAACTCCTCAACCAAAATATCTTATTAGATTTTGCAAGCTAGATAGTCCAAAACTTGAGCTCGTCTCTGTCTCGTGTCGCTTCTTGGTCGAATATGATCCCCATCACTTCTATAAGGATTAAATATCATTTATATACAACTGTTCAGTTCTTACAAATTCCTAGGAAATTTGAATTACCATATTAGAATTACAATTGTCAAGATTTTTGATGCACACTTTTTTGTGGAAAAGGTTCAAACAATGTTGCGATGGTCCTCAGCAGTAAATTTTATGGCTTACTAAACTTGCGGGATAAACTTTGAGCTTAGTCCGCAACGTGTATAGTAGGGAAAAAACCATATCAAGCTTGCGATAATACTCCCAAAAATCTATAACCATGATAACCTTCTTATGAAATACATTATCTGTCTAAACAAACTCTACAGTTAAGCATAACCCTACAGAATCACTCCAGCAAGCACTCTCGCGAGAAGAACAAGGGTCCCGACTCTAAGTTAAAACTTAACATGTATTAAAACACATTTATGACGCATTCAATGCAGAATTATTGACACAATCATCATAGGACCTTTAGGGTCATATATTCAAAGAAAAAGTGTGGTCGTAGGGTCGTCCATCACTAAATAAGAGAGTATTTTGAGATAGTTTTCCCCATGCATTGTACTGTAATTAACCCCACAAAGGGATCATCCAAGGCAGACTCTATTCTATAATTTTTACAATAAATAAATCAAGGAGTTATTTCTTCTATGATACTTGCTCCAAGGCACTCAAGGTCACTCTAAGTCTATGACAACCATTAAAATAGCTTAAACGCTCTTTACATAGCCTCCCAAAAATGCAGTAGCTTTAATTGGAGAAGCACTTTGTAGCATTCACTATTGTAAAAATTTTAATAAGTAAAATTAGAATTTTTCTCAATTTTATTTTCATCGAGAAATTATTAAAAAAATATAAAGAATAAGTTAATGGATACTTTGGTAATTTGGGATTTATGAGAAGGCACCCTAAACCTATAACAACTAATAAGTAAGCTAATGTATGGAAGATAATCCAAGACCCTAGAATACTTTAGAATACATACTTACATAATTTTAAAATTTAATATATTTTTTATTAGATAGGTTGTTTTGCTTAAATTGTATTCGCTACTGATAACATTAGTAGAATTTAATTGCATTTGAAAATGTTACAACACTTCTCCTAGGATTTGGATTTTATTATATACTTAATGTTGTTAGATGTTAATTTAGTATTTATAGATACACCTTGTATAAATGTGATTAGGTATACATTATTCATATAAAATATATGTATGAATTATATGTACTTATCTATAATATATATAAATAAGAATAATAAACTCCTTAAATTAAATTATATATTAAATTCATCCTAATACTATATTTACTAGGAAAAATATTACATCCATATCCTATCCTAACGAATAAACTCCTACTCGTCCTATATATAAGTCGATAAATTATAAAATAAATAAATGAATAATCTCTCCTCTTTACCTTCCTAAAATCCGAGCACTACACTTTTCCATCCAAAATAGCACCCAAAATCTGCCACAAAATAACCTCATTTTATAAAAGCTATAACGACTTTGAAGGCCTATATATCCTATATTTGGATTCTAATTTGACTCTAGTTTTTTGTTAGAACCGTATCAAGATAAGATTTTATAATATATATATTTTGATAGAATTAATTTGAATATTTTTGTAAGATTTTTAGAGTATCAAGTATATGTAAAACAAATGCGTATTAGTTTTTCATTATTTTGGGAGTTTCTGAATTCAAAAATGTGATCCGTTTAGTTTTATGTAAAGCTGACACGATGAACAACAACATAGTTTAAATTTAGAAATAATTGAATTCATTTGATATATTCACTATTAATTAGAAGTATAAAGTGCCAAGTCAATTTTAGCAAAAAAACTTAGATTTAGATCTAAAAACTAAAATGACCGTAACTCTTAAATGAGTTGAGTTTTTTGTAAACCATCAATTCTAGTGCTCTCATAGCTCTAAAATATTTTCTACCATAAATCCAAAACTATGTGTTCAAATAGTTGACTTTTGGGTCAACGTTGCCATCTGTCACGAATTTGCAAACCTTGTCCTAATAACCTAAGATTTTTGAATCAAGTTATAAATCAAAAATTAATATGATAAAAAAACTTTTAATGATTATTACTTCAAAATTAAATAGTATTAATGCATTAAATACATTAGTTTAAAACCATTAAGCTTGGCTTTAGTTTTGTCCATTAATTCACGTGTCATAGGAATAAGTCCTAAATGATTATATTTATAATTATAATATAGTAACTAATCCTATATTTTATGTGAGTTATATTGTTATGTGCTTGATTTGGAGATAATGATGGGGTACCAACCACTTGTCAATAAATAATCCATTTGGAGGTTAAGGCAAGTACAACTTTAATTCTCTTGATACATGTATTTTGTACTATATATATATATATATATATATATATATATATATATATATATATATATATATATATATATATATATCTTTCTCAATAGATCTCTCAATTCGAAGATCCAGGATTTGAATTGATGCCCTTTCATTGATTCCTCCTAAAGATTTTCATTGATTCCTCCTAAAATTTTCATTTCAATTGGAATTTGGTTATTCACGATATACGATGAGCCCCGTTAAGCATCCATGTTGCAGAGAACAATCCGCACTGAGGCAATCTTTTCGGATTCGCTCCGACTTACAGCCTTGCTTCCCATTCCCGAAGGGTGAGCTTCTGGTACAGGAGGCCAAGCATTCTGCCAGACGTCCCGGCCTGGTACAGACCAAATTGACATCTCGCTCATGCCTTCCGGTCGGCCCTGTTTGCGACCAGGGGAGGGGCTCCCGGTAGGAATGGGAGAGCCTTCGCTATCGCTCATTACTTGTATTGTACCCTCTGTAGTCGAGTCGGCCTGCCTCCTTCTTTCGTTAAGCAGTAGCTTCCGCGCTGCCTACAGACGTTAAGCTTCGCTTCCCCCCTACCTTTGAAAACCGCTACGAGGGCCTGCTCTCCCTCCCTCCCTCCATGATTTTGAGGGATCCCTCATATTGATGATTCCAGGCTTCCCGGACTCGTAACAGACGGCTAGGAACAAGAAGAGGATAAGTAGAAAAAAAATATTCCACATTTCCGCACGCGATTTGCCGTTGAAGGATCCTTGATTTGATACTAGCACTTTAAGTCCTACGACACAGGAGCGGGATTCTCTAAAAAGCTAAGGTCGTGGGTGGCCAAGAGGGCCCACTTGGAGACTTGGGATCTCAGAGGTCAGTTACAGCTGGAAAGTCTAGAACATCTTTCGTTCGCCCCCCATTTTTTTTTCATCTATGTCACCGTCTCCTCAATGAGCATTGATTGATGGTTTGTACCGGTCAATCTGTATATATATATATATATATATATATATATATATATATATATATATATATATATGTCATCTTTTTTATTATTAGTTTCTTATATTTCATATTATAGTACTTTATTCTTAATGACTTGGCATGAGAGTTATACTTGTTATCGTTACCATAGATTTCACTAAAATATTTCTCGTTCAAATGTTCAATATTCAAGTTCAATGTTAATGTTATTATGATCATGTTTACTTATGAGTGATTCTGGCAAAAGAATATAATTAGTATACATGTGGTCTACATAATATTCAAATCTATAATATGAATATTGATAATAGTCTTGCCTCTCACGTATAGTCTGTCGTATGTCCTAACCCATCCACATGTGAAAAACTTATAATCTAAAACATATTGTGCAAGTGAACTTCTATTGATATCTCATTTAATTCTTTGTATTATCATAGTATATTTGCATATTGTTAAGTACTACCTTATTTATGTTTCCATTTACTTGCCATGGCACGCACGTAGATAGTTTTATTTATTTACTTTCATATATGCATATATATATTATACTATGTAGATTATTATCGTGTTTTGCTCCTATCCTGACTGGATACATTAATAGTTTTAGGTGACTGGATACCCTACACTATAGACCCTATGGTGGAGATGTGGATGCTTTTAGAGACTAACCTTGATGTATAGTCTAGTTAGCTTCCTTTAGAACCTTTATTATTTGTTTATTAGGTTTGTTCTCGATATTGGATTCTATATATGAATGGACTCTTAGTATTGTCCCATTCTCTTCAATGTCATATAAATTATATTCTAAATGATCTAGTGATAGTGTATTAATCTTGTGGGATTTGGATGATTGCAAAGATTGAGGATTAGACAGTGTACTATTGCCGATATTGTAGCGAAGACTAGACTTGGCCATATACTCGTGTCCCAAAAGTAGGAGTGTCTTATGACACACTTTATTGACTTCGTAGTCGAACGAATATGAAGGCACCAAGTGCCGCATTGAACGGCTAGATAGCTAGGCTATTGAATAAGTGATTAGGGATCAGACAACCCACCCTTAAGGGCATTCTTAGGCTGGAAGAAGCTCAAAGATGCACAGGGCAAACCCTAAATCAATATTCAAAGTATTTCATAAATAAGCCAAAATTGAAATATTTGTGAATACTTTTAAAAAGGGTCTTTTCAGCAAAAAAATGGAATGAATAGAGTGCTGGATTTGGATAAACCCAAATCTTGTGGCTTAGAGATATCCAAAGGAGTCGCTGTTGTAGCGCTAAATGATATGTCATGAACAACGTAAACAGTGGTGCCAGGATTTAACGCTAGGCCAGTAAGGTTGCGACATAACAATCTTGCAGTAGTGTCATAAAAGTACAATGTTGACGGTTGTCTCATAAACAAGTGTCACAATTATCTTAATAGCCAAAATGAACTGCCTAGATTGCTCCCTTGCGTGCCGTCAATTTAAGCCACATCTACAAAGTTACCCTAAAAAATATTTGGCAGGGTCAATCTCACAATTTACAATAACCCCGTAGGATGAGGTAGTAAAAACATTCCCATAAGACACATGTAATGAAGCCATAGTCTCGCAGATCAGGAAGTCGAAGTCTAGCCGAGGTGCTCTAGAATCACTCCCATGACACGCAACATGTATACCAACTCAAAAATTGTAGCTTTCCATGGCCAGAGAAGTTCGTAAACCCCATAAAATATGTGTCATGTATCACCACTCATTTTTGAATGGAAGGGACGCATAGTCCAAGAAGGCCTTAGCTCCTGCAAACATGGCCTACGTGGTCTAGTGATGAGAACATAAAATGCCATTTTTTATTTCTTAATATTTACTCTTTTATGCTCATTTGATGTCTAAAGATACTCTTTATTTTAATATTTTTATATATGATGCAATTTGAGTCACTAAATGCAAAATAGAGCTAATTAGGAAATTTGTATAGTTTTGACACCTTTTGGTAAATGAGTCATATTTTGCTCAACTGAAGTCCAATTAAGGTGATTCAAAATGATTCAGAAAGCTAAGACAGATATCTATAACTTTGTTATTTGAGTTTTCTGAGATTCTACCAGCATTATGGATCAAAGTAGGCTTGAAGTTAAGTCAACTATGATGTGCATGAAAATTAGAGCTGAATTAACCATTTTTTTAGTTCTATGATTTTATTTTACGGTTTTGGATATTTTAACTCTTGGAGGATTTGTGGAAAGATATTGTGGGATTCAAAAAACTAATTTGGAGTATATAAAAGGGGTAAAAATTAGGAGAAAAAATAATCACTACACACCACTCTTCTCCTTCTTATCCAACCTCTCTTGTGAAGTCTCATGAACATGTGTGGCTAAAGTCTTGTTGGTCGAAGGAAACAGTCATGCCCCAGTCCCAAAAATATGTAGGACTAGGAATACGTAAATATTCTAGCTACTCATTCAACCAGACTCTTATCCAACTTGAATACATATAAGTTGTATTATAATGGTCACTATCTAGATAACACAGTAAATATATCTATGTCTCAATCCATAGTGAATCAAAATACAAGAATGTATAGTATATATCATGGTGTGAACCCCACTCAATACTTGTCTGAATAGACTCAAAAGAAATAACATGAGTCTACAAAACTAGGATATAACAACATAAATAAGTAACAAAAAATAAATATAAATACGGAAGAATATGATGAATGTATTACTACAAATACCTGAAATCCTAGAGAAACAATCATCCACCAATATACTCTACCAAATTAGCTCAATAATATCCTGGGGATAAAATCCAGATCCAGGTTCTCAGGGGACATAGCAAGGTACAAGAAACATCATGCCAATGTAAAATATTATAATAATACAATACTCAAAGGTAAGCTACTGTAACCATCTATATGATATGTACATGAGAGCATCACTCGTACTCCAGGCTGAAAAATATGGAAGAACTCAATATACCCTTTTACAAACTGGGCAACCACTAAAGGCTCCGTGTCATGGGGCCAAAAGCAAACTGTGCCAAATACTAAAGGTTCCGCATCATGGAACCTAAAGTAAACTGGGCCACCACCAAAGCTCTGCTATAGAGACTAAGGCAAACTATGCAAAATTAGCCCATAGCACGGTGTATACTCTTCTCTCCCATGTAACCTCATGTATCTTATTATAGTACACAAGATCAAGACCTTTAATTATTACTACAAGACATATGTCTCATATCACGAGTCCTAGAATCCTATACAGAATCCAATCACCATGAATATATATCAAGATGGATCCTGTCACATGAAGTCATGTCAAGTGCCCTACGGTCTGACGTGCAAGGATACAAGCACGTATCATGGGTTCGAGGTATCGACTCTATATCTACGATACTCGACTCCACTGACGGACATCGACACACGAATCTAATTCGGACACTAAGTATAGTGTATCATCCCTAAGGTAATCACGTGCATCAGAAGTATCAAATAACAATTATTTGCCGTTAATGTAAAGTTAAACGAACTTTATGTTTACAACAAACAAAAGAGTACAAAGAAATCCTAGACAAAAATTTAAGTACAAATTTTTTTGATCTGGGGAATATGATAATGAAGATCGAGTATTGCATCGACTTCTTTACTTCGTTGATGGTCTGACGAGAAAATAAGAATGCTTTCTTCTGTTCTATCTCTCCTGTGATTGTGTATGTAGATCTACATGTATGTACCTATTCGTGTGGGAATGCATCCCTACTATTTATAGCTGTCATGCTGACGGGCCTATGCGCGCATGTACTATGCACGCTTGGATGTTGGAGCTGCCACGTATCCATCCTTAAAATGATAAAGTTGCAAACGTGGATGCATGTCACGGCTGAGTCACCACGTGGAGTCTTTATTCAGATCTGTTATTGCTAAAAATATGGTCGGTTCTCATTCTTGGTATGCGTGACTCAGTCATCTTGACACATGGCCTACAATTAGTCATAGAGAATCCCCTCAGTCCAAAATAAAGATTTTGGCTCGAAGAGCACTGCCATATAGAGTCTGGGACACATAGGACCAGAGATGCATGGAGCACATATAGTCTGGAATGCATAGAGCCAGAGACTTATAGAATGCATGGAGTCTGAAAAGCATAGGGCCAGAGATGCATTGAGTGCATGGAGTCTGGAACGCATATGACCAGAGATGCATGAACCGCATGAAGTTTGGAACGCATAGGGCTGGAGATGCATGAAGCACTTTGTCTTACATACATGTGACATTGTACGACTATATATGAATAAAAGTAATCATAACGATGACCTGAGTACTGACGCCAACTGTCATCATCAGAATCGAGGCATTCGGAGAATTATGAACATCAGAGTCATAAATGCTTGACTTAACTGAAGTGATTATGCGTCAAAGATGTTATGTGTCACCTGATAGCATTTTACATCCTTAATGCATAAAGACTAGGGTGCATAGAAGGATTTAAGATTTTTTATGCTTCTACAAGACCCCCTTCAAAGTTTTCAAACTGTGGATAAGTTAGTAATACTTTGCATATGAAGCATGAAAGGAGAATGCATAGGCTATCTGTTACATGAGGATTTATTAGCTGAGTCAGTTTGTTTGATGCATGCATCTACTGAAGCATGGATGACTCTGCCAGGCTATCCAATCTTCATTTAATAAAGAGATTTGGCTCAATCTTCGATCAGATCTTATCACTACCATATTTTCTAGAGAAGAGTATTTTTGTCATTTTATAATTAATTAAATATTGTGCATGTTATATAATTATTTATTATATTATTTAATTATTATTACATGTTAGTTTATTATTTTGGACTTGTGTTAGTGGACCTAACTAGTTTAGATTAGATTCATGGACCAACATTTATAATTAGTTAGAATTGAGCCCAATTAGAAGCCTATTCATTAGGAGGATGATTAATTAAATTAAACTCATTAGACTAGAAACTTTTCTCCTTAATTATTTCTTTATGAGAGGCCCCAAGGGGTATTTTAGAATTTATATAAAAATTTGGGGAAGGAGTTATGTGGCCGGCCTATTTAAAATGAGGGAGGGAGGATTTGTCTCTCCTCTTTTCATTCCAAATCTAGATCTAGAATTTTTCTCAACCAAATTTCTTCATTTCCACATCAAATTCCTACCAAATTTCTTCCTAATTTCTTTCCAAATCACCATTCGAGGCTAGTAGAGCAAGGATCTAGAAAGAGAAAGTAAGGATCTACAAAGAGGAGCAAGGATCTACAAGTTGAAGGCTCATTTCATCAATTTTGGAGGTTCCATTGGGAATCCCTCTCCCAATAGGTATAATTCAGTTTTTCTCCTTTAATTATGTTCTAAATATATATTTTAATCATTAGGAACCATCCCGTATAATGAGGCTACCCATAGGAATTAGAATTAGGCTCATATGAGGCCTATAGAGGAAGTTATGGTGTATTTTGTGTCAATTTTGGGAGAATTCCGAGTATGACACATGTTGTGTTGTCAAATGGTCAATTAGACCAAATTGATATTTGTTTGCTTGTTTGTGGCTAGTGTTGTATCCAAAATTGGATACGTGTAGGCCGTATCCTAATAATTAGGTGATATATGTTGATTTGGGGGTTTTTTTTCCTACACGGGGCTTTATGCATGTCATATTTTGACACGGACACGTAGATGTGTAATTGACTATTCGTATTATTCATATTTGCCATTTTAGACTTGCTCGTATTCTTCGAGGTACGTTTGGTTATGTAGTGTACTCGTATCTTAAGCGTATCATAGATCTAGTATGATACGGGTGTGATGCACTCCACTTGTTTGTTGCATTGCATTTCTAGATTCAATTTCCTTTGTTCGTAGCTATTGGTAATATATATATTCATATGTATATATAGATATATAAATACTAGTGGATATATATCTATATATATCTACTACTATTATATTTATGAATGTGTATGCATAGTTATATATATATGTAGTATGATTTATATTTCTATATACATAAATGGTCACCAATATGTATATGTATATGTGTATGTTTATATATATATATATATATATATATATATATATATATATATATA
The DNA here is from genome assembly GCA_036927795.1 of Iris macrosiphon. Taxonomy (NCBI): domain Eukaryota; kingdom Viridiplantae; phylum Streptophyta; class Magnoliopsida; order Asparagales; family Iridaceae; genus Iris; species Iris macrosiphon. The sequence goes on along the minus strand of JAYESA010000012.1, from coordinate 60,323,358 downwards.
TATTGATATCTATGTATCTATTAGTATGTGGTTACTGTAGAAGCATGAAAAATATGCTGGAGAATTATACGCGTAAAAACCCCCAATATACATGAAGCACGCGTAAAACAGAAGCTTTAAAACTATACGCGTAAAACAAGACTTCAGTACTGCCCGCGTAAAGCAGCGCTCCAAGCCTATTTTGGCGTAAAAGGTTGCCATATTGCCCCTCCGGCGTAAACTATGTCTACTTTTAATGCAGCATGAAGTTGTACGAGGAACTCTTCGTATTTCTCGAATGAACCTGTCAGACAGAACAGTGAAGCCAACTCCTGACAAAGAGTACTGCACGACGATCGAGAGGATGACTATAATAATGATTCTACAAAGAGACCCAGACTATCGTTTAGTGGCATATCCTTGATATAAGTCGTTTTTACGCGTTCAAGGAATACGCTGCCTATTTTTACACAGGCAGAAATGAGATTTTACGCTCAAGATGAGAGAAAACCAAACGCCACGTCAAAAGCTGTTCTTCGTACAGAACTCGAGGCACGTCTCTGCAGTTAATGCGCGAGATAGGGGCAGATCTCTGCATTTAATGCACGAGATTTGGTTCTACTTTTAATGACTAGGAGAGCTAAAATTAGGGCTAATATGCTCACGTCACTATCCCTACATATTACACCAACCAGGCTATTTTCAACTATAAAAGCACGCCGTATGCTATCTCCTCGAAATACGCCAACCAGGCTATTTTCAACTATAGGAGTACGCCGTATGCTATCTCCTCGAAATACGCCAACTCAGGCTATATTTACAAGGTACGCGATAAGACTATTTGGCCCAGAATACGCTCAAGACCTCAGTCAGGAAGGATAATTGGCTAGTTTACGCTGGTTACCTATCACCTATGCAGCATCAAGCTTTACGCAGAATTTGGCTTTTACGCCAACAAGACAGCTACTTGGCTTTTACGCCAAAAAGACAGCTACTTGGCTTTTACGCCAACAAGATAACTATTTGGCTTTTACGACTACGAGACAGTTATTTGGCTTTTATGCCAACCATCTTTATGCGAGGGGCAGTTACCTACGTGGCTTGTATTTCGTGGTCTTCGAGAAGCAGTTATATATGTCACCTCATAATGGGACACGCATCACACGCAGATTCAGGAGATCATTCAGACGTGGGTAGTAGTTGTTATAACCGCCGCGTAAAAGGTGCAACTCTCTCCACTAATCGGATTTTACACCGACTGATCAGTTACTGTGACTGATCTCTATAAATAGAGACTTCCAGTCACAGGATAAGAGGGTCAAAAGGTCGGTGAGAGCAAAAGTTGGGAAAAGGTCGAAAGAGAGTACATACAGAGAGTGTTGATTGATAACTTTGGCAATGAGAGTTCAATCCCTCCTGTAATCTTTAAAGCTTCTTCTTCTTCTACAACACTTCTTTGTCATCGTGTGGTCCAAGGGACAAAGTGATCGACCGCAGATCAGACTCCTATAGCAATATTTCCCCAGAATTATTTTTGTCGTACTTAACATCCTCGTATAGGATTAATTGTACTTCTTTTTCTTGTTTGTAAACAAAGAAAGGATTTCGTATAAACCTAGTTTTATTTCTTCTGTTTATCATCAAACACAAGATGGCGATTCTGTTGGGGACTACTTTCTCATCTGACGAGAAAGCCATTGCTCAACACGATGCTGTATCCGTCGGATCAACAAAGAAGACTTTGGTCGTCCAATTCGACCAATCGGCTTATGAAGGCATGCTTCGAGCAGGGGGTAGCTCTTATTCCCTCTCTGTCCAGGATAACAGGAAGCTGCGTAAAGTATGGATGCCCTGGACATCCTCTACCCTTCCTGCGGACTCTCTCTCCCCGATCAACAAGGTTGTGACATCACGACCTTTACGCCTAGTGCGTAAAAACCCGTCTCCCGTCTGTGACATGGCAGACAAAGCTTCTGGCAATGCCCTAGTGCTAATCCAGAAGTCTACAACGTGCCCCGTGCGTAAAACTTCGTCTCCCGTCTGTGACGTGGCAGATAAAATTTCTGATAAGGCCTCAACGCCAATTCATAAATTTCAAACGCGCCCCGCGCGTAAAACTTCATCTCCCATCTATGACGTGGTAGACAAAATTTCTGACAAGGACTCAGTGCCCACGCAGAAAATTCAAATGTGCCTTGCGCGTAAAAATGCATCCAATGGACCCTTGGATCACATCAAGGGAAAATACGTGGCGAATCTCCCGACCTCTAGAGTTGTACGTCACCAAGAGAAGAAGATTACGTGGACTCCTATTTTACGCGAATCTGTACAAAGCTCTAGATTATGCCAGGATAAGCCCATCCGCGTAAAGAAGACCTGCTTTATAGGGAAATACGCTCCCCAAACGGATGATGGATCATATGCCACTCACATGGGCGAACTGCTATATACTTATGGCAGAGAGAGGGTCATGGTTCCCAATATCCACGCTCCAACTGATGTAAAAAGGCAGAATAAGCCTTCTTCTTCTTCTTTTATTAATCCCCCTGATTTGCGTGATTTCTTAATCCAGGAACGCAAAGACATGGGATCTTCTAACATGTCTATTACACCCCTAGGCAGCATTGTTGTAATAGTCATAAATTTGTAGTTAACTACTGCTGTTCTAAGGAAAAATGGACAGTTTTCGACCGGTTGAACTACTCTTTGTCTTTATAGGAAGAAGCGCTGACATTCGCATCAGTGAACATGGCTTCACACATTCCTAGATGAAGGTCAACTTCAAGACGTCATCCCTCTAGAACTCCAAACCAGAGGAGATTCGACAGACTCCTTGAGAATATTGAAACAGGTGTTTTTCGAAACATCCGTTCGAGGTCACGACAACCGGCTTCATATTCTTCTGATTTTGATACTGGGGGTCGCCAGTTTCCCGAATCGGATGCTGAAAGTATAGACTCGATCTCTACAGAGATCTATACTAATTCTTCAGTAGCATCCAGAGAAATGGGAGTTTATGCCATTGGAGAAGAACATGAAGAGGCTTCCCCATCAGGAAGTACTGACCAACACATTGCTGTATTGGAAGCATCGCTTAAAGAGATACATTCCATGACGGAGAGTATGCGTCAGATGATGGTGACTCAATATGCAGCTGCAATAGCCTGTTCTAAATCAAGAGTCAGTGGCTCCTCAACTTCTTAACTCGGAGAATGTATTGCCTCTTGTTGGAGTTATAATACAACCAATCTCTCACCACTCTGCGGTCCCTGTACCAGCTGAAGACCCAATACAGGCAGTTCGAAAATTGAAAGCCCAATTTGATGCCTTAAAGCATAAGGATCAGCTCAAGAAGTTGGGAATCAACCAGCCATAGCCAGCTATCTGGGACGAGATCCCTTTTCCACCTAAATACAAACCACAGGCTATGGTTTTGTTTGAGGGAAAGACGTCACCGAGCCAGTACATGAACTACTTTAGCATGATGACAGTGTTGTTGCTGGGGAATGATGCCCTTCTTACTCGAGTGTTTAAAGGCTGTCTGTCTGGAGTGGCCTATCAGTGGTACCGTAGTCTTGCGGACAACTGCATTACTTCCTTTGAAGATTTCAAGACTCTGTTCTTTGCTCGATTCTACGAAGGAGGGATGGACATGTCTATGTCATCACTTATCGAAGTAAAGCAGAAGAAGAAGGAGAGCGTTCGTGCTTTTATCGAACATTTTTGTCAGGCTACCTTGTAGATGCCTCCCGGAGTTCTGGATTCTACCTTGGTGGACATTTGCAGGAAGAACCTTCTCCCGCTGATCTCAGTATTCACGGGACCATATCAGTTCCATGATTGGCCCTCGTTTATCATCATAGCGGTAGCCGCTGAAGATAACAGTCGGAAGGCTCGTGACAATGGAATCATGATCTCTACATCTGATAGAGGAAAGCGGTCATCTTCCAATAACGATCATGCTTGTAGTTCCAAAGGGAAGGAAGCTCTGGCAATCAATATGTCCAGGCAACATACTCCGGTAACTACGCAGACGAATCCTGGGACTTCCAGGCCTAAAGAAGAGTATTCTTTTAACGACGATGGTATTCCGAGCATATTCGATTGTCTAGTCAAAAGCGGCAAGATTACTCTCCCCGAGGTAAAGCGGCCAAATAAAGTCGGCAGTACCAATAACCCTGAGTACTGCATTTTCCATAGATACATACATCACCCCACAAAGGCATGTTATGTACTAAAAAGAAAAATCCAGGAGCTGATCGACGCCAAGGCAATCACTCTGCATAGTAGCGAGAAGACGGTCACTGCTAACATGATCTCGCTCCAGTTTGACAATCTACCCCCTCAAGAAATCCTGGATGGTGTAGTACCTATTCCAAGGGCGATGATGAACATTGTTAATCTCCCTCCAACCAGGGACCAAAATCATGACCCGGTACCCCTAACTACCAAGCGTGGTGAGATCATGTGGGTCCACCCAGATCTGGTGTCAGAAATTGAGGAAGAGACTCAAGCTGCTAAAGCTAAGTCTAAAAAGAACTCAAGATGCAAACCATGCAATATGGTTGCAATATCCTCGACATCAGAAGAAGAGGCTTTAGCAACCGGAACCCGGTCAGGCAAAGCCTACCTCAAGGACTATGGAGGAAACCAGGGGGAATCAACGGCAGACACTTCAGCTGCCAAACCTCTAGAGCTTGAACCTGTTATACCAGAAGCAGGTTCTTCTAAGCCAACTTCGGTGGACAAGGGCAAGCAAAAAGAAGTTCGTTTTGATAAACCTTTGAAGAATATTCAAAACAAAGGTTTAGAAAAACCATATAACTTTGACATCTTGGCCCAGTTGGCTAATACACCAGCCAGATTGTCCATTTTTGAGCTCCTAAGGATATCCAAAGATACTCGTCAAGCCTTGAGTGAAGCATTAATGCAGGCGGATGTATGCTTGACTCAGCTCAAGTCCCCTGATAAAGAGCCTGTGGCATGCCCTCAATGCCATAGTGTGATGGAAGTGGTCCCTAATATCACTTTCACTCAAGAGGACATGTTGTTGAAACATAACAAGCATGGCAGGCCTCTTTATTACACTGGATACGTCGGCTCCATGGAGGTAGACCGGATTTACATAGATCCGGGATCGTCGATCAGCATTATCCCTCACAGTCTGTTAAGACCGTTGAGAATCCCTACAAGCGAACTGGCTTACACTACCACCACAATCGTGGGCTTTAATGCCAGGAAGAGCAAACCGTTGGGGAAGATTCGTTTGAGGATCCAGATTGGTGACCTTCGATCAGTGGCTACATGCTACGTCATTGATTCAGAGGTGTCTTACAATATTCTGTTAGGTAGACCTTGGATCCAAGATCACAATATTGTTCCTTCCACTCTACATCAATGCTTCAAATATGTAGACACCCAAGGGACAGTAAAAATAGAGTTTGCGGATCTTAATCCTTTTAAAGGAGTTGAATCCTACTATTCTGATGCCATGTTGTACACCCAAGACTACATGAAGGAGGTGTCAGGCAAGACGGAAGAGGAATCCTACCAGGAGCCAGCAGAACTATCTACTGAGCAACCTTTATCAATCCAGGTGAAAGGACGGACTACCCGTCCAAAGATTATGGAACCCATGGCTATCTACTTGAGCAGAACCAAATCAGGAGGAGGAAGTGATCCTCTAGTGATCACTTTGAACCAGAAGCCCCCACCTTTGGTCATCAACCTCAGGCGCAATAAGCAGCCGACTGATGTAAATACAACCGGGAACGTGGTTTCTGACGATAATAAAGATTCTCTTTTCCAGTATACTGACGCTCAATTTTCAAATCAGGAATCCTTCCCCCATAATGATATAGAACCTATAGCACTAAAATTCTTGGAAGCTATAGACTCCTATCATCCGTATGTGTAGGAAGTGGAGTCAACATCTAATGTCATCACGACATATGGACCACATGAAGATTCTATCTTTATTATCCTACCTACTCGCAACAATCAGCATCCAATAGTCTTCGGTCGCATGCGGAATAAACCAATTGTACAAGAAGATTCTTACGAATCTGATGCTGGGAAAATACAAGTTCACAGATATAGCCCACAAGATTTGAAGATTATGCAAAGTATGGGTTATGACTTGAAGTTGGAACCAGGCCTCAACTATGGGAAAGGCAGACGAATGCCGGCAGACGAATGCCGTTACATGATGATCCCTACTGTCAACGAACTCATTTTAGGTTAGGGTATACGACACATCATGCAACTTCCAATGACTCTGAGTCAAGTGAGGAGACCATTTCCTCTTTTCAAGACGATTTGTCATCCTCTGATTCAGAAGATGAACTGGAACAGGTATTATCAGTAAATATGGTGTTGACAGATTCTCTCGAAATAGAGGAAGAATAATCTGAACCATTTGAAGATAAATCCTGGGCTCAGCAAATGGATACACAATGGGAACTCTGGTTCGAGCAAAAAGAACCACCCACTGAAGATAAAGTTATCCAAGTCGATGTTGGGAATAAATTTTCACCAAAGCCGATATTTATCAGTAACAATCTTTCCGAAGAAGACAGGGAAGAAATAATCCAACTGATAAAAGAATATATCGATATCTTTGCGTAAAATTATGAGGATATGCCAGATCTTGATCCTAAAGTGACTACTCATAAACTCAACATACGGCCCAATTTGAAGCCTGTAAAGCAACACCAACGCCGGTTCTGCCCGGATATGATGGATGCCGTTGAAGCTAAAATCAAGAAGCTAATAGCCTGTGGGTTCATCCGGGAAGAACAACATCCTGACTGGGTCGCCAATGTTGTCCCGGTAATGAAGAAAAGTGGGAAAGTGCGTATTTGCATCGATTTCTGAGATCTGAATACGGCCTGCCCTAAAGATGAGTTCCCTCTTCCCATTACAGACATCATGATCGATAATACGTGCGGTTTTGAGCGCATATCTTTCATGGACGGATTCTCAGGATATAATCAGATTAAGATGAATCCTGAAGATGAGAAGCATACTGCCTGCTGGACACCATTTGGGGTATATTTCTATACGGTTATGCCTTTCGGACTGAAGAATATCGGGGCTACATATTAACGAGCTATGAGTAACATATTCTATGAGCATTTACGTAAAATAGTGGAATATTACGTAGACGATATTGCTGTCAAAAGTTGCCTCGAGGATAATCACATCCAAGACTTGAAGACAGTATTCGAGTTGATGCGCCAACATCAACTCAAAATAAATCCTACAAAATCCTTTCTTGGTGTAACCAGTAGCAAATTCTTGGGAGTTGTCATTACCGCTAAAGGCATTCAAGTGGACCCTGATAAAGTAAAGGCTATCTTAGAAATGCGACCGCTCCGTAATCTGAGGGAACTCAGGGGATTTCAAGGTCGTCTGGCTTATATCAGGAGATTCATATCCAACCTCTCTGGGAGATGTCAACCTTTTTCTCGCCTGATGAAGAAAGGTGTGTCATTCGTATGGGACAAAGCCTGTCAGCAATTGTTTAATGATATCAAACGCTATCTCACTAATCCTCCAGTTCTGGTGCCTCCCGTCATAGGAAGACCATTTTTGCTGTATGTTCGAGCAATGAATCATTCTTTAGTAGCTCTTCTCGCACAGAAGAATAATGAGGGTCATGAACAGGCTATCTACTATCTAAGCAGGATGATGGTCGGAGCTGAACACCGGTACAATCCGGTGGAAAAAGAATGCTTGTCCCTAATATTCACCATTCAGAAAATACGACATTATGTCACAGGCTAAACTATTCATATCATCTCCAGAATCAATCCTCTTCGTGTATTGATGAACAAGCCAAGTGTTCTTAATTCCCGACTCGCGACCTGGGCTATGTTATTAACATCGTATGATATGGTGTATGTCCCTCAGAAGTCCATCAAGGGTCAAGCTTTGGCTGATTTCTTAGCTGCTCATCCAATTCTGGAAACCTCTAAACTATACGAGGATATTCCTGACGAAGTTGCAGAATGTAATTCCGCAATAGAAGGTGATATATGGAAGCTATTCTTCGATGGTGCCTCCAGGACTGGTCCCAGGGAAAACGTAGTTTCAGGAGTAGGAATTATCCTGGTGACTCCTGATAAACTCGTCATCTATCGAGCATATTCTCTTAGCGAACCCTGCTCTAATAATGTGGTAGAGTATAATGCTCTACTAATCGGGCTTCAAGTCGCTAAAGAATTGAATGTTGAATACCTGGAAGCTTTTGGTGATTCTCAGTGGATCGTCAATCAGGTCAGAGGAATATATGAAGTCCGTAATCCAGACCTCATTCCTTATCACCAAGCAACGATCGAGATAGCCATGTATTTTAAAGGATTCTTCCTAGAGCATGTGCCTCGATCTCAAAATTTAGAAGCTGATGCTCTAGCGAGTTTAGCTGCAGATCTAGCCATTCCTATAAGAAGGCAAAATTCGATGATCCTTCTTAATAGAGATTTATTCTGTGTGAAAAATAATTTTCACATAGAACGCAGCTACGTTGTAAACACGGTTCCTCCTAAGAGAGACTGGAGAAGTCCCTTTATAGACTTCGTGTCATACGGAATCTTACCAGAGGATTCTAAAGAAGCAGTATCCATCAAAAAATGATCATTACGCTTCTATTTTGATGCGTCTTCACAATGTCTATATTGCCGAATATACGATGGACTGCTATTACGATGTCTCTCTGACGATGATGCAAAACGAGTTATCCGAGAAGCTCATGACGGTGTATGTGGAGCACATCAACCCGGTCCTAAGTTACAGGATCGTATCAGGAGGATGGCCTACTACTGACCTACCATGATTGCAGATGCCGTGAAATATGCAAGACAATGCAAAGCCTGTCAGGTTCATGCGGATTTTATACATCAGCCTTCTGAGTATTTACATCCTACGATTGCATCATGGCCCTTTGAAGCATGGGGTATGGACATCATTGGTCCTATTCACCCGTTATCTTCTAGAGGACATCGGTTCATATTGGCTATCATGGATTATTTTCTCTAAATGGACAGAGGCGATCCCTCTTGTTGAGGTGAAGACATCCAACGTGATCAGCTTTATCAAGCATTATGTGATTTATCGCTTTGGGATACCCAGAAGGATAATTCATGATAACGGGCCTCAATTCATCAGCCAAGCGTTTCACCAATTTTACGATAAGAATCAGATACAGAATATGGCCTCAACGGATTATAATCCTGCTGCTAATGGTTTGGCGGAAGCCTTCAACAAAACCATCATCAAACTCTTAAAAAAATTCGTTTCTTCGAACAAAAGAGATTGGAATGAGAAGCTGGGGGAATGTCTCTGGGCATATCGCACAACGGTACGAACACCAACAGGTTGTACCCCATTTTTATTAATTTATGGGTGTGAAGCAGTTTTCTCTATTGAAATCTAAATTCCATCACTCAGAATAGCAGTGGCTAATGAGTTGACTCAGGAAAATAATGATCACTTAAGGTTTCAAGAGCTAGAAGTATTAGACGAGAAACGCCTTCAGGCTCAGCAGCGCATTGCGTTCTACCAGGCACGCATTTCCAGAGCTTTTAATCAAAAAGTGAAGGAAAGAGTGTTCAAAGTTGGTGAACTAGTTCTAGCTGTGAAGAGGCCAATGATCATTACACACAAAAGTAAGGGCAAATTCCAGCCTAAATGGGAAGGTCCTTATGTGATTGAAACGACGTTCTCAAATGGCGCCTACAGATTAGCCAAGCCTAATAAAGATTTAATAATGGCTCCCATCAGCGGCAAATTCCTGAAGAAGTATTATGCTTAATCGACCTTGCTTAAACGGAGTATGATGAAGATTTCATTCTGATGACACTACATACAAAGATTAGTTGGATCATATTCTATCATGTTATTATGACCTCTGAATAGATATGTTTGACTAATTTGAAACTTCAAAACCTATCACGTCCATATTACCTTTGATAGTGTTTTGTATATAAATTTAGTTGGAGCATATTCTATCATGTCCATATAACCTCTGAATAGATATATCCAACTAAAACTTACCGAAAGTATACCACGTCCATATTACCTCTGATATCACTTTCATCTTAGCCGATCATTTTTATTCAAAAGTGATAGGTCCACAAAATCAGAAAAAAAATATCTTTATTATCTCTGGAAATGCAAAATTACAGAGGAAGCAAAAAGATACATCATTGGGGAGGAGCAGTTAAATCCCTTATCTTTCACGCTAAAGCAGCCATCCTCTCATTCCTGGAGTTTAAAATATGGTTGCGAGCCCGTTCCAGCCTTGCCTCGTCGTCGTTCAAGCGAGATAGTTCAGATCGAGCATCAACAAAACTGGCACGGATAGTACCCGCATGCGTCAAGTTCTGTTGAGCTATCTCCACTTGGCCCTTAAATACATCACGAGCTGCCGATGTCTTGAGAAGCCTCTCCCTTGCCTGAGCGAGTTCAGCTTCCAAATCTCGAACCCTCGCTTCATCTCCCTCATATTTGGCCTGGAATTTAGCTAGCTGAGAAAAAAAATCCACCAAGACAGCCCGCTCTTTATCCATCTCTTGCTGTTGTTCCTGGATGGATTTGTTCATAATTTGTATTTGCTCAGCAAGTTCTGCAGTTAAGGAGTCGTACTTAGCTTGAACCAGATCGTCGATGCTGCCCCGAAATAGTTGCAAATACTCGTTAATGGGTTGTTCTAAGTTATTAACTATTTGCTCTAGCGCATCAGCTCTTTCATTATCACTGAAATTTCTAATCTGCACTATAGGGAGATTAGAGGACATCTTCAGAGGATCGAAACCTAAGTTCTTCTCCAGCACCAGCGATATCAACTCTTTCAAAGTGAGATAGAATATGCTAGTGTATTGATCCACTAGCATAGCAAAGCTCGAATGGACGCCGGAAGTGGCCGCAATATTAGTAAATCTTCCTCCAGGAATGACTACAAAGGATGTTGCCACAATCGTTGCTCCAACAGAGGGCGCGACAAAAGAAGAGACACCAACAACAGTTGAAGTTGCTGGTATACTCGACAAAAGAGGCACTGACGAGATGGTGGGTTCATCCTCCCCTGATGCTATTTGAACTCCCATTGACGGGATGACATCCAAGAATGTTGCGGATGAGAGATCGGTAGTTTCAAAGCACTCTTCTTCAACGTCGATCACCACCATTTTATTAAATGGATCCGCAACAAAATCAGAAGTTGCATCAACTCCGCCCTTCCCAGAGATGTCTTCACCTAAAAAGAATACAAGAGAAAGTTAATATCAATTTGATGTTAATTTTTATGAAGAAAATATGAAGACAATATTTACCCCTGGCCGATGGCATGTATGTTGCGTCTGCAGCCTATATAGCTAAATCATCTCATAATGATGCTAGACAAGCTGTCATACCTGGAGAAGAGGGTGCACCAACTGACACTGGCGGGTAGTCTTACCAGTCTTCACCCAGATCCACTCAAGGTTCATCGGGTGGAATCTCGCTGGAAATACTTACAGACGAAGGAGGGGTTACTCCCGTTATTGGTCTGGATAAAAGTATATTGATTCTGAATATGCTCGGTCTTGAAGGCGACCTCGAAGCACTACCAGTAGCGGTAGTAGCGGCAGCGATCGGGAGCAAAGAATCTCCAGCACTGGCAGCTGGAACTGTGGAGGTTCCCTCTCTAAAAGGAGAAGGACCTCGAATCAAAGAATCATCTCCAATCGGGGAAATAGTAGGTTCACTCCTAGAATCCCCCTTGGTGGAAGTCCTTTTAGGACCTCTGGCCGTCTTTTTCATGTGGGGGGAAGGCTCTTTCGGAGTGGAAGTCTTCCGTTTATTGGAGATAATGAGAGGCTCTGCTGGCGGAGCTATTACGCCTCTCGGTATTATCAACAAGAACTCATCTACACCAGTAGGGTCTTCACCTTCATCAGATGAGACAAACGGTATCTCCTCCCTTCCAGTGGACCTATGGGTGGGCATCCTAAAACTTCTATGCACATCAAAATCATGATGGAAGGTGTTGATGGACGTATAGAACTGCGCGTAAGAATGAAGAATGCGCAAGTCCATAGAGAGAGAAGTCGCGGGCACAGCAAACATTGCACATGTACAACCCGTGATAAAGTACCACCATCCTCTGGCTCCATCAATAAGTCTACCTTTGGACTTGAAGCTAGTTATGGGATTCCCCACATGCAACTGGTCATACCCAAATTGTTTGGCGAACCGGCTGGGCAGATAAGGCTCCAAGTAGCAGTGGTCCTCACTTCTGTACAGCAGGTGGGAAAGTCTAATGCAGACCAACCAATAAAAGGCTTCAGGAGAAAGAATAGTTCTCCCTTGACCTGCATCTTTAAGTTTCGTCCCCTGTTGATTGATATGTACAGGGGGGATGATACAGAAGAGCTTCCAGCCATGGGCAAAATTTAATGCTCGTCGGCAATCTATGACGTTCGCCACGTTCCAAAGGGGATTCTTGTAATTCAACAAGAAGTTATTTTCCGAACCGCTGGCAGGACCGGAAGACATCACCTTGGTGTTGTGAAGGATTAACCATCCCATCAGGTATAGGAATGGTAATTCCACTCGGAGAAATCCTTCACGCTGCGTATCATCTGCAAGCAGCCCGTCAGTAATGGCCCTCAGGCCAGCTTGTATCCTACATACCATGGCAGGAAGCAAGCCCAATCTTGCTCCAAACACCAACCGTACTGCGGTCCATAAGGTGTTGCGATGAATGCGATTCGCAGACGCGATGCCAGGAACTACCCATCGGCGTAGTCAGACAGAGAGGAAGTCAGCCAGTTGAGCCTCCCTCGACAGAGGCTTGCGATAATGCCTCATATAACTAAAGGCTTTAGTGCCTGCAGGATAACCCCCTATCTCCTCATCGAGAATATAATCTGAAGTCCCTGCATCTTCGATGAGATCATCGACCGTGGAGGCACTAAGCATGCTCAAGAAGTTCAAGGGCTTATCTCTGCTATCTACAACCTTGTCCGGCTTAGCATTTCTGGCCTGGTGGAAGAAGAGGTATGATACCCATTTATTGATATGAGCCAAATCAGAAGGCGCTTTGTAGAAAGTGGTGCAGGCAAGGTAGTGGCTCATCATCTCATGGTACACTGCCACTGCCCGAGGGTTTGTATCCCTCAGCTCCCTGTTTGTGGGAACGTACTCCTCATAAGGAGTGTCTCCCATTGGTAGCTTGGAAATCTCTGCCATCTCATGAAGGGCTAAGCCCAACTCACCTAGCGGAGTGGCAAAAGTCCCAGTGAGCGAGTTGTATCGCTCCATCAAGGCTAAGAATAAGTTGGGGTTGACAGGCAGCCCAACACTAGTGGCGCTCACAGCCGCGAACAAGCCAATACTTTCCAGCTCCGTCTGGAAGTGCTTCAGGGCCCAGGCAGTTAAACTGGCCCATCAAAGATTCCCGGGGCTAAGCCATCTACTGGTTCGAGGGTTGACCTTAGGGTACACTCCTCCCTGCCCCATAAATTTATTGCAGAAAGTCGATATTTGAACCGGCTGGATCAGTGAAGTGTCCTCACTAGGGATGCTACCCGGCAGTAATCCGCTAAAAGGCATAACAGAGCCTAAAGGTCTGCTCATAAAGGCTCCTTGGTTCAATCCCTTGTTGTACAAGATCTTCCCTGGGCGGCCATGAAGATCGGGAGTCAAGGTCCACATCATCTTCCTAGGATATGTGGCATGGAAGAACACAGAGATAGGATAGTCCCTGGGCATCCTGAGCAGATACATGACCGTGCCCTCAGCAGTAAAAACTCAATCCTCCTTCTTGGGTTTAGTCTGGGATTGTTAGTCGATAACATCCCCGAATAAGAAACCTGGTTTCTTATATTCAGTCCTATCTATGTATGTCAGGGGCTCCCCACTAATTATACTCAGCAGCATTCGTTCTCCTTGGGACAAAATCAGAGTTCCCCTTTCTTGAGGATACTCATTTCTAGAAATCGAGAATATCACATGTGACAAGTCCTCCAGATAGTTTGAGTTCAACATCCCGGCAGCAGAGCCCATCACTTCAGCCAAAGAAGAAATCTGCAAGTCCACTGCAAAATGCAAGAAAACAAGTCAGTTTTTATGCTAGACATTACATTCTTGCAGGCTACGCCAAAGACTAATAGTCTGAGCTTTTATGCCGGACTGTAAAAACTTGAGTCTTACGCTGGAATCTACTTTCAGTACGTAAAACTCAAGGTTGGCATTATACGCCAAAATTTAACAATATGAGCTTTTTACGCCAGACTGCCAAAATTTGAGTTTTTATGCCAGAATTTACATCCAACACGTAAAACTCAAAATTGGTAGTATACGCCAAATTTTGACAGTCTGAGTTTTTACTCCAGACTGCAAAAAAGTTGGAGCTTTTACGCTAACACATTAGGAATGTGGGCGTAAGAATAAAACATCTCTGTGCATCATCTTCCTCGAAGAGGTTCTTAGCGCAGAAGATGACCTTGCGCATACACGCACAACGTGTACGAAGGGTTTTTTCTCTCGAAGTCTTTACCTATAATGTCCGGAGCACAGCTCGACGGTGGAGCACTGCGTTCAGATCGAAACTCGCTCAGCCTAATGGGGGTTGCTCGTACCTGAGCAGTGGAGCGAGATAAGGAAGCAACCTTCTTTCCCTTAGCAGTGGAAGCTTGTTTAGGTGCCATGGCGAATTTGAGTTCTCAGGAAAGATACGAAGAAGAAAGGTTTTTGGAAAGCAAGGGTTTTGCGAAGACAGATAAAAAGTTTCTCTCTCAAGACCTTGGGCTATTTATAGAGTTCGGATAACTCTTCGAATCCCTAACCAAATCCGATATTTAATAGTCGGTTATGATTTGGGACCACGTCAGCCTATCATTTAAAAAAAGAAGACGGACATTCATGCTGCGTAACGGATCCGAATTTTATGCTCAAAGGCTACAAATCTACGGTTTTACGCTCAGAAGCTTTTACGCTCAAAGGCTACAAATATACGGTTTTACGCTCAGAAGCTTTTACGCTCAGAGGCTATAAATCTACGGTTTTATGCTCAGAAGCTTTTATGCTCAGATGCCACAAATCTATGGTTTTGCGCACAGAAACTACAGATCTATGATTTTACGTCCAGAAGATAACAGATGCTATGGTCTATAACTTTTTCGAGAAGGCCAATCATAAGGGTTTACGTAGAAAATGCTACTTTTTGGATACAAAACATTCCAAGTACCTGAAACACACAGGGGTCGGCATTGAAGATGATTCTTCTTCTTGGGCCATTGGAAGTTCATTTGAAGTCTAGTCAGAATCTTTTTCATCTAAGTTCAAGTATGGCCTGGTTGGCAGACATTTCTCGCCATATTTCGAGGGATTTTCTGGGAAACCATTCTTGAAGATGATGGTCTGAACAGAAATTCTTCGTATCAGAGAAGTGACAGTTCAAAATTTTTATGCGACTCCTCGTCCAAAAATAGCATGACAGTTGGATCTTCAAGACAACTTAATGCTAAAGAGCTTTTTACGCATCTTTCGTTACGCATAAAAGATGGGACATGACCAGATAAGCGTTTAACAGAGTCAGCATAAAATTATTCAGACATGTCGAAGCTGTACATTATCAGACTTCCTCATAGCAAATATGGCAAATCAGCTTGCGTAAAAGAAGACAAGTTTATTGATCATGATTACATATGATGGAAATCCAGTTTACAAAGAATTTTTCATTTTTATGATTACATATGATGGAAATCCTTTTTCTACAAAGGATTTCTCATTTTTATTTAAGATCACGCCGAGAATCTGTTGTGCCAGGTTCTCATATCGGTGGAGATCTTTGTCTTCTTCTATGGTACTTCATCGGCTTCTGCGGCCAATGAACAAGAAAATGATTAATGGCTGGAGGATACAGAACAGGGCATGCATTATTCAAGCCCACCCTCCATACGCTATTGCAGATGCGTCCTAGAATTATGTTAGGGATTCAGACCCAACACAATACTGGAAGACAGGACCAAACTGCCTACCTTCGCCCAGCGCCATAATGGGAAAAAATACAGCTAACAAGCTGTATGGTCTAATGTGACCCTTTCTTTCTCCTGGATGAATCGCCATATAAAATTGCTGATTATTCCGTGCAAAGAAAGCTATGATATCCTTCCATGACCCATCGTTGCAGATGATATTTGCTCGAAGATGCTTCTTTTTACAGCTCCTTACATGCTGGAAGAGCATGATCTTTTTCTTCCTCAGGCCAGCCCAATGGATCTCGACAACCATCTCTTTTGGTGAAGGAAGTATGAAAAGAAAGGTTCACTCACTTGCCTTTATATAGGCAGAAGAGAACACATCAAATCCAAAAAACTTCCTAAAATCCGCCGAGAAATCAGCCTCGCAGAATAAGTCAAATTTGACCGTTTCATGCTTCATTCAAAGTATTTCAAATTACGAGAAATTTGAAAACTTTGAAGGGGGTCTTGTAGAAGGATGAAAAATATGCTGGGGAATTATACGCGTAAAAACCCCCAATATACATGAAGCACGCGTAAAACAGAAGCTTTAGAACTATACGCGTAAAACAAGACTTCAGTACTGCCCGCGTAAAGCAGCGCTCCAAGCTTGTTTTGGCATAAAAGGTTGCTACATCGCCCCTCCGGCATAAACTATGTCTGCTTTTAATGCAGCGTGAAGTTGTACGAGGAACTCTTCATATTCCTCGAATGAACCTGTCAGACATAACAGTGAACCTGACTCCTGACAAAGAGTACTGCACGACGATCGAGAGGACGACTATAATGATGATTCAGCACAGAGACACAGACTGTCATTTAGTAGCATATCCTTGATATAAGTCATTTTTACGTGTTCAAGCAATACGCTGCCTATTTTTACACAGGCAGAAATAAGCTTTTATGCTCAAGATGAGAGGAACCAAATGCCACATCAAAAGTTGTTCTTCGTACAGAACTCGAGGCACGTCTCTGCAGTTAATGTGCGAGATGGGGGCAGATCTCTGCATTTAATGCATGAGATTTGGTTCTACTTTTAATAACTGAGAGAGCTAAAATTAGGGCTAATATGCTCACGTCACTATCCCTGCATATTACGCCAACCAGGCTATTTTTAACTATAGGAGCACGCCGTATGCTATCTCCTCGAAATATGTCAACCAGGCTATTTTTAACTATAGGAGTACGTCGTATGCTATCTCCTCGAAATATGCCAACTCAGGCTATATTTGCAAGGTACGCGATAAGGCTTTTTGGGCCAGAATACGCTCAAGACCTCAGTCAGGAAGGATAATTGGCTAGTTTACGCTGGTTACCTATCACCTATGCAGCATCAAGCTTTACGTAGAATTTGGGTTTTACGCCAATAAGACAGCTACTTGGCTTTTACGCCAACAAGACAGCTACTTGGCTTTTATACCAACGAGACAGCTACTTGGCTTTTACGCCAACAAGATAGCTATTTGGCTTTTACGCCCACAAGATAACTATTTGGCTTTTACGCCTACGAGACAGTTCTTTGGCTTTTATGTCAACAATCTTTACGCGAGGGGCAGTTACCTACGTGGCTTGCATGTTGTGGTCTTCGAGAAGCAGTTATACGCGTTACCTCATAATGGGACACGCGTCACACGCGGATTCAGGAGATCATTCAGACGTGGGTAGCAGTTGTTATAACCGTCGCTTAAAAGGTGCAACTCTCTCCACTAATGGGCTTTTACACCGATTGATCAGTTACTGTGACTGATCTCTATAAATAGAGACTTCCAGTCACAGGACAAGAGGGTCAAAAGGTCAGTGAGAGAAGAAGTCGGGAAAAAGGTCGAAAGAGAGTACATACAGAGAGTGTTGATTGATAACTTTGGCAACGAGAGTTCAATTCCTCCTGCAATCTTTGAAGCTTCTTCTTCTTCTACAGCACTTCTTCGTCATCGTGTGGTCCAAGGGACAAAGTGATCGACCGCAGATCAGACTCCTATAGCAATATTTCCCCAGAATCATTTTTATTGTACTTAACATCCTCGTATAGGATTAATTGTACTTCTTTTTCTTGTTTGTAAACAAAGAAAGGGTTTCGTATAAACCTAGTTTCATTTCTTCTGTTTATCATCAAACACAGTTACATATATATATGTATATGGATAAAGATATATGCTTGTGTGTGAGTATTTTTAAGAGGGGGGATGGGTTCAGCGAGACTTCCAATATCTGTGCACAGCAAGTTGTTCTTTCAGCAACATTTAGCAGAACCATAGCAGCAGCATGAGGCATTTGAAGATGCAACTAGCTGCCAGTTACAGCGGCGCAATAGTTGCAGCAGCAGCACCTACACCAGCAGCAGCAGCTACACCAGCAGTAGCAACAATGCATCAAGGACCAGTGAGCAGCAGCAAGTCGCAGCAGCATCCAGAGTGAACAATCATCAACAGCAATTGGCAGCAGAGTATTAGCATATTCAGTAGGTAAATTACTAGCTAGTTAGTTATTGTTATTAGTTATTAGTTTAGTTAGTTAACTAGTAGTTTAGTAGTTGATAGTTAGCTAGTTTATTAGTTTAATTAGTTATCTAGTTTAGTTAGTTATCTATATGTATATACTTATTGATTAGTTAGTAGTTAGTTTTATATACATACCTACTTATGTATCTCTAGCTATGTATCTGTATGTATGTATATATGTGTATATATATTAGTTGCATTGATGGTTAGTATAGCATGGTGGTTAGCATCTAATAAGCATATTAGTATATACTAGTAGTTGGTATTAGTACATACTAGGAGTTATATTAGATTGTTATATACATATTAGTATATAGTTAGTGGGGTAGTTAACTATATGCTAGAGTGACATTACCTTGAGATACCAAGGTAAATGTCAAGGTATTGGGTCGATACTTAAGGTATTGGTTTTGAGTATCAAGATGAGGGTGTAGTGGTGCGATACCGCATTGGTTCAAAACCAAGGTATTCACTTAGCATTAGAATAGTTGGAATATTATATTATTGATGATTATATATGCATAATATGATATTTCCATATCTTTTTAGTGCATATCTTGAGATACGGTATCTTAGTGATTTCATAGTATCCTAGTTTAGCTAGTATGGCCTAGTTTCTTAGTGTTTGGACCCAATATCTTAGAGATAGACTCATACAACCTAGAAATAGATAGTTTGACCAAGTTTGACCAGTTTGACTTAGGATTGACCTAGTTTGACTATTTTGAATTAAAAATGGCTCTTTAACCTAGATGTTGACTAATTTAACTTATTTCCATTCCGAAATCTTGTATTGATGTTATATTCCATATCCAGGTCTTCGAGGCACCGTATCGGACATCTGTGATACTGTTCACCAGATTTTAGACGAGTACATTCTCTGATAGTTTCTCGTTTATGATATCCTCTATGTTTATTGTATCTAGTGTAGATATTTTTGATTTCTAGACACGATGGTTACACGGATTGGTATATCCGGATCTCATCATGAGATATTATTCTTTGGTATTTGTGGTGTATCTTGTGCAAGCATTATTTTATTATTCTTCTTGTACATACACATACATTGGTTCATGAGGAGAGTAGCGCCTTTCTTGTGAAAATCCGTGTCATAACGTACCATGGTTGGACCTATTATACCAGTCGGGGGTTGGAGAGTATGTAGTGTAGATATATGGTCATACTCTCCTTGTATCAAGTCTTGTTCATTGAATAGTGTTAATCATATACCGCACGTATGATTAGCCAGGGCATTAATCTTGTATCAATTTCCCAAGCCGATCACTTGTTAAAGCGGGTACTCATTCACTTAGTCATTAGTATCCTTGTTCATTGCCATATTGTTCATTCTTGTATTTATTTTTAGTATTTTTTTTATTGTATATCTTTTGTATCTATTGTTGCATCTTGTATAGTCACATCTATTTACTGTTATATAGTTTATATCATTGATTAGAACTGTTGTTAGAGATGTACTCTGCTCCTTCCCTGACTGAATATATTTTTTCCAGATGACACTAAAGAGTGGTATCCCACTCATTACGGACCTCAAGATGTTGTGGACTTAGAGCCAGAGACACTGGCTTAGGAGGGTCTTATGCCGACTGAGACAGACGACCCGGGACTTGTAGCTTCTTAGTTATTCTTTTGTACTGGATTTGTCTCCAACATTACTTTTAGTATTTCTCTGACTCATTGATGTTATTATTTGACTAATGAGTTGTATTATGACTATTCTATTCTTTTATCATATTTGTGCATTTTTCCATCTTAGATCTGTGATTAAGTATATTGACATTGTTAGTGGCTTATTATAATGTTAGATAGATTACCCAAACAATGTTCTATCGTCGATGTTGCGACGTAGGCTAGGCGTTGTTCCCGACTTGTATCCCCACACCGGGTGGGGGTCGTGACACATTTTTAGTGGTAGTCCATGTAGGTCTTCGAGGTCACAATTAGTGCGATTTATAGTGGTGCTCTGAATTAAGTGCTATTAAGAACCTATTTTAGGATATAGGATATAGGCTATAGGCGGAGAATACTCAATCACATCTAGGAAAAACTCTTTTGATTCATTTCAACTGTTCTTCCTTGATACTGATATTTGATCTTTAATTGTCCTTCTTTGAGTGCATTATATCATGTGCCATATTGATTCTTTCCTTTCTCTTTGCCTCAGGATGTCGACTAAGACTAGATCACAGTAGGGGAGAGCAGCTTCTGAGAGATCTGTGACTTTTCGAGGGCTTACACCACTTACTTCTCTGGTTATTGGCGTATCAACTGCGTTAGGGGGTCTACCTCCTACTCAGAGGACTATGTCGGCTGTATCTGAGGGACTTCTACCTCCACCTTCCGTGCTGGCAGATGCGACACAATGTTCATGCTATTTTGCAAGATGTTAGAGGTGTAGAGGGCTCAGTCTGAGGCACACCAGAGGTAAACCGATGTCTTGCGGTAGGGCATCGGGAGTGCTCACTAGCTTGCTCGTGCCATAGTAGAGAGAGGAGTTTCGGTCCAGCAGCAGGTTGCTCAGCTTCGGCCAGGCAACATTCAGGACTTCAAGAAGCTGGAGCCTAGGGTCTTCAAGGGGACGGAGGGCATCATGTATGCTGATGATTGGCTCGAGGATATTGAGCATCTCATGAGGGTGTCCCATCTTTCTGAGTATCTGAATGTTGAGGCGGTAGGACTTCAGCTGTTCGACGTCGCCTATACTTGTTCATAAATGAGCCAATTCTTGCTGATGCTGGACAGTCTTGGGAGGTGTTCAAGGACCTCTTCAAGAAGAAGTTCTTTGCTCAGGCAGACAGGTTAGACTTAGGGAGGCAGTTTAAGAGCCTCATTCAGGCGAGCATGTCTGTGGAGGAACGCTGTAGAGTTCGGCAGGCTGAGCCAATTTGTGGAGTATTTGGTGAAGATCCTCATTCTGTATTTTTATGA
This sequence comes from Iris macrosiphon, assembly GCA_036927795.1. Taxonomy (NCBI): domain Eukaryota; kingdom Viridiplantae; phylum Streptophyta; class Magnoliopsida; order Asparagales; family Iridaceae; genus Iris; species Iris macrosiphon. Next base: position 60,301,928 of record JAYESA010000012.1, on the reverse strand, counting down.
GACCTACTCGAAGATACTTGCGGAGGCACGCAAGGTTGAGCAGGAGTTGGGTTTGAAGCCCAAGAGAGATCACGATTATTTTTTGGCGGCTAATAGCAACACAGTGACTGCCAAGTATCCTCATTTCCAGGACAGGCATTTTCAGCAGCCGCAGTAGCACCAGACTCCAGCTAGGTTACCATTTTACCAGATACCACAACAGCAGAGACAATTACAGCAAGCTCCCTCCAACTACTGCAAGAAGCCTGGCCACATCTGGGAAGTTTGCAGGAGGAGGCTGGGAGTTTGTATGTATTATGGTAACGAAGGGCATCAGCTGAGAGAGTGTCCTTCCAACCCTCGTCGTGCAGTTCAGGGAGCAACTCCAGCTCTGAGGACACATGCGAGATCACCCGCAGTATAGCCGAGGGGACCGCCGCTTCCGATCCAGTAGCAGCATAATCCAGCACAAGCATCAGGGAGGTGTACGTCAGGGACGAGCGTTTGCTATGACTGACGAGGAGGTCGAGTCCACCGGAGATGTCATCGCAGGTTTTGTTCTTCTTGATTGTATTCCAGCTTTAGCTTTGTTTGATAGTGGTGCTTCCTATAGTTTTCTATCTTTTTTTTTTGCTCTGAAGCATGGTTTGGTAGCCGAGTGTTTGCTTAGGACTGGCATGATCATGACCGGGGGAGGCACTATCCTGGTTAATGATATTTGCAAGGATCAGAGAGTTACTCTAGGAGGCCGGGAGCTGAGTGTGTGTCTACTTGTAATTCTACTTTCGAGCTACGATATTGTACTCGGGATGGATTAGTTGAGTAGGCACCGTGCTAGTATAGATTGTAAAGGATGAAGAGTTTTGTTTGGCCGACCAGGAGAGCCAGAGTTTGAGTTTTCTTGAGGAGCTGCAGAGCAGGGAGAAGGCATTATCTGTGGAGCTATGGTGGAAGACAAAGAGTTGCCACATCCGTTGATAGCAGAGTTCTTGGATGTATTTCCTAAGGAATTGCCAGGATTGCCACCAGATCAAGATGTTAAATTCTCTATAGACTTGGTACCAGGTGTAGAACCAATTTTACAGCATGTCTATAGAGTAAAAAATAGCGAGCTGGTCGAGCTGAAGAAGCAGGTGGACGAATTGCTGGATAAGGGGTTTATCAGATTGAGTTCTTCACCATGGGGAGCCCCGGTATTGTTTGTACCAAAGAATGATGGATCGGTGGGCATGTACATTAATTATAGGGTATTAATAATCTCACTATCAAGAATAAATATCCTTTGCCACGGATTGATGACTTGTTCGATCAGTTGAGTTGTGCCAAGGTATTTTCTAAGATAGACTTGAGATCAGGCTACCACCAGGCGAAAGTGAAGCCGGAGGACATACCGAAGACTGCTTTTAGGACTCGGTATGGTCAGTATGAGTTTATAGTGATGCCATTTGGGTTGACTAATGCTCCGACGGTATTTATGAATTTGATAAACAAGGTGTTCCATTAGTACCTTGACAAGTTTGTGGTAGTGTTCATCGATGACATACTCATATACTCAAAGATACCGTAGGAGCATGAGGAATATTTGCAGATTGTGTTGGATGTGCTGAGAAAGAAGAAGTTGTATGGGAAGCTGTCCAAGTGTGAGTTCTTCCTAGACAAGGTGGAGTCCTTAGAAAATTTTATGACTTGTCACGACCCGCAACCGAAAAATCGGGCATGAGTCGTGGGTACGTCCAGCCTATGCCGTAGAATCGGCGGTAGAACGCTGTAAAGGTTCATTCTAGGTCACAATCTATATATCTCACAAAACCTGTCAATAATCTCTCCAAAAGGAGGACAACCACGCAATATATATATGACTCAATCACAATAACTAGGGGAAGAGTAAAAGCACGATAACATAGAACAAGGAAACAAGAACCAAAGAGAGCAATACAATATCCAAAATATACAGTCTAAGTCTAAAGTCTACAACATCACAGAAGCAACAAAATAATAATACAGTCATCCAGAATATCAACTGGGAATAACCCAGGAAAACCCACCTAGCTAACTAGGGCGCTAACGGCGTCTCCTCGACGGGCTCCTCCTTTGTCTCCGGGTCACAACACTCCTCGACGCCCGGCCCGTAGAATGTCTGGCAAAAATCCTCAGGATCCTCTGGAAAAAATATGTCCAGTCAGGACTGGAGCAAAGTACATAACTTTGAAAGTTACTCCAAATACTTGGTAAGGTGTATATGACTAGCAATAAAAAAGTATACAAGATGCACAGGAAAATAAATACATGGTGGAGAAGATAAAGTAGTTGCAATGTAAACTGGAGAATAATACAAGTAGAGAAGTAACTGTATGTGAGAAAACATGAATACTAGCTAAGTGCCTTGAGCACAAGTTCGTTATGTGATCGGCTTAGGTTGCACATGAATAATCTACGATAACTCCGTTATGCGTGAGTTGCATAACCGACATACACATGAATACTGTTTGGCTTTGATCACATAACCAACTCCTACTCCCCTCCCCCACTAATACTCTTGGATCCAACTACGACACGTTACGTACATGATAAATAGCTCGCGCACATGAAGGCGAGAGCACAAGAAGCACATGATAGCACATGAGAATCAATACCCGAAGCACATGATGAAATATACGTGATAGAGTACCCGCTGAATACGGTAAGGGGGGTAACATCTCATGACGGGATCCACTAGTACCAGCTTATGTAATAATGTGTCAGAATCAAGTATTACAGTTCTAGAACAAGTGATATAAATGCTATCATAAAATGGAAACTATCAGAGGTAGGTACTCGCCTGACGTCCTGAGCAACTGATGAGGATCGAGATCCGGACTGGCGTCGCAAGAACCTATTACGAAAAGCAAGATTAAACAGGGTTCTAAAGAGTTAAACTGATATAAAATAACTAAAAATAGGCTTCTAGGGTTATTCTAGGTCGAACGGGTCAAACCGGTGAAATTTGGATCAGAAAGTCAACCCGGGGTCCAAAAAGTCAACTCATGGTCAAAACTAGGTCGAACATTGACTTTTAAGGTCAACAAGGACAATTATGGTCAACACTAGGTCAAACTAGGGTGCCCCTAAAATTCTAGGTCAAAACTAGCTCGTTAAGCTAGTAAACCTACAAACTCGCCTACTCGAGATACCGGGATACCCTCGGTATATAATACCTCGACCTAGGCTACGCACCCCGCCTATACCCGCTAAAGCCTATGCTAGCACGCGTAAATATATATACCACTACATATAAAAATAACTCTAATCCTATTCCTAGGCAATTGCTCAAAAACTCCGCTCCGATACTCAATACCTTGGGTATCTCAAGGTATTGAGATACCTTGATATCTCAAGGTACTGAGATATCTTCCAATACCTCACTAACACTACTAACTAGCTATCTAACTAGCTTATATACACCTATGTATATATATCTAGGCTACCATATATATATATATATATATATACAATCACATATGTATATATACCTAGATATCTATATATATACATCACACATACACATATACATATAACCCAAACTCATAAATATATAACTAACTATCTAACTATATCTATTATCTATACTGAACTATCTATCTATCTATCTATCTATATCTCTAGCTCCCTCTCTCCCCCCTCGCTACCTGCATACGCTAGTGCCGCGCTGCGCTTACGCCTCGCCTAGCTGCTGCTGCTACGCTTGCTGCTGAAGCTGCTGCCGCTGCGCAGCAAGTAGCTGCTGCTGCTGCTGGAGGATGCTGCTGCTGCTGCTGCGCTGCGTGCGCCTGCAGTTTCTGTTGCTGCTCGTTCTGCTGTAGTACGCTGCGCTGCAGCGCGCTGGCCTCGCTGCTGCTGCTGTGCGCTCTCTGCCTCGCTGCAGTTGCTCATTTGAACTGCTCTACTGCCCTCTTCTTCACTCCCCCCTCGACACACCACACACACACAAACAAGCATACAGACAAACACACACACACACACACATATACATATATATATATATATATATATATATATATATATATATATATATATATATATATATATATATATATATATATATATATACATATATATATATACACAAGAACATATATACATATAAATACACACACTTATATATATAGACACACACACACACACACATATATATATATATATATATATATATATATATATATATATATATATAGACATATACACATATACTTATATATATATATATATACACTCATATACACGTACACAAACACATATATATAAATACATACACTCATATAAATATAAAAATATATATATATATATAGAGACACACATACATATATATATATATAGAGACACACATACATATATATATATATATATATATATATATATATATATATATATATATATATATATATATATATATATATATAGACTCATATATATACATATATACATAAACACAAATACAACACACACAATACACAACACAAAACACAACACCCCACCAACACACGCCCAACGATTCCTATACCTATAAATAACTATAAATATATAAAATATAACTCGAAAACTCTAGCACACATTCCCCAAAGCTAAACTAACGTGCGCACAAGCCCGAAACCTAGAAACCAAGTCGAAATGGCCGTTCGGTCATTTCGACAAACACGTGGTGTGCGGTTCATAAAACCTCCTGAAACGCACACCAAACCTACTCAGAATCGGTCCAAAATTTACCCATGGGTTCTAATCGATGTCTAGATCCTAGAAAAAATGCTAACTCATCAATTCTAGGTCCGTGGCAAAAACGCGCACGCACATAGAACCTACGACGACGAAAATCCCCAAAACGCCCGAAACGCCCATTTCTCCACGACACGACTTCACGTGTCCGAACGGAGACACGTACTAACCCTCAAGACATCCAAGCACGTCTACCTAAGTCTGTCTAACCTAGGACATCACCCAAAATTGGGCCAATCTTGGATTTTACCCGAAATTGACACAAAACTTAATGTCAAAGTCTCCAAACACAACCAAACTTGTTCCAACTTCCTCCCACGGGTAGCCTTAAGGCCTAGGAAGGTTCTAAACCACTAATTACACTATATTATAGTAATTAGTAAGAGGAAAGTTAGGGTTTACCTCTTGGAAGTTAGAATCCCAAGGCCAAAGTCTCCAAAACCCTTAAAATCACCACCCTCAAGCTTCTAAGCCTCCAAATCAAGCCTCCACACTAAGTCTAGGCTCTACACACCTAGGTTAGAGAAACGTATAGGGTTAGGGTTCACATTCAAGAAGAAATAGAAGAAGGAAGAGAAGAATGACTTACTTGAAGCTTGAAATAGGAAGTGGGAAGAAGAAAAGAAGAAGAAAGAGTGGAGAATGGAGAAGAAGAAGAAGAAGAAGAAGAAGAAGTAAAGAAAATTGGGAGGGGGCTGCTAGTTTCGGGTCTGGGAAAGGGGGAGGCCGGCCAAGGCATTAAAGAAGGGTTTACATAGTGCCAAAAGACCAAAACACCCTCTTCTTAAGTCATGCAACTTGGGTTTGGGGTTTGGGGTTCCAAAAGCACTCAAACTAACTCCTAATCACTCCAACTAACTAAAATAAAATATAATAATAATTCTAAACCCAAAAATAAGCCTTACAAGGGTGTTGGTTGGGTCGGACATGGGTCCACTAAGGTCTGACATGGGTCCAGACTAGCCAAAATCCTAAAACAAACAATAAAAAATAATACAACCATCAATTAAATATAAATATAATTAATTATAAACAATACACAATTTACCAAATAAAAATAAAAAAATTCTATTTTCTAGAATTGGGTAGTGACATGACTGGTGATGGAATTTCAGTGGATCCGAAGAAGATCGCAGCAGTGGAATCTTGGAAGACCCCGAGTTCAGTAGCAGAGATCAGGAATTTATTGGGTTTGGCAAGCTACTACAGAAAGTTTATGCAAGATTTTTTGAGGATTACCGAGCCGATGACCAGACTCACCAAGAAGGATATTGAGTTTGTTTGGACAGAGGACTGCCAGGTTGATTTTTAGGAATTAAAGAAGAAGTTAACATCTACTCCTATTTTGACGTTGCCATCAGGGTCTGGAGGTTTAACTATTTATAGTGATGCATCGGGAAAAGGTTTGGGTTGTGTTCTTCAGCAGAATAGGAAAGTGATTGCCTATGCATCCAGGCAATTGCATCCTCATGAGAAGAACTATCCTACCCATGATTTGGAATTAGTAGCAGTCATATTTGTTCTGAAGTTATAAAAATACTATTTGTACGAAGAGCGTATGGAGATCTTCACAGACCACAAGAGCTTGAAGTACAATTTTACTCAGAAGGAGTTGAACATGAGGCAGCATTGGTGGCTGGAACTGATGAAAGATTTTGACATATCCTTGCAGTATCATCCTGGAAAAGCCAATGTAGTTATTGATGCCTTGAGCAGGTATACGGTAGCTATGTTGTTAACACATGATCGATATTTGTTGGAGGACTTGGAGAGCTTGGGCATTGAGGTGATAGTTTCTGGTTTTGCTATGCAGATGTGGGGGTAGTAGATACACTCAGAGTTTATGGACAGGATTAAGGCAGCCCAGTATGAGGATGTATCTTTGAGGAGTATCAGAGCTCAGGTGAGAGCAGGATTGGAGGATAATTTTACCATTGCTGAAGATGGTTCCTTACGGCATGGTGTTAGATTGTGTGTGCCTAGTGGGGAACTATGTGAGGAGGTATTGCAGGAAGCGCATCACTCTCAGTATTTCATACATTCAGGTGACAACTAGATGTATTAGGATATGTGAGATTGTGTGTGGTGGTATGGCATGAAGAGGGAAGTGGCACAGTTTGTATCCAGATGCTTAGTGTGCCAATAGGTGAAAGCCGAGAGGTAGAGGCCAAGCCATTATCCATTCCAGAGTAAAAGTGGGAGCACATTACTATGGATTTTGTGTCCAAACTTCCACGATCTCCAGGAGGGAAAGACGCAATTTGGGTCATTATTGACAGGTTTATCAAGTTGACCCACTTTTTGCCTTTCAAGGTGGGTTTATCTACGGAGAAGCTGGAAGAGATGTATGTGTCATGCCCCAGTCCCAAAATACGTAGGACTAGGAACACGTAAGCATGCCAGCCACATGGATATGTCAATTCCAATATATGGAAACCAAAATCCACACGTACGCTGTAATATGAATATCAATCCATAAGTGGTATAAAATGTATCACAAGTCACATGGGTACAATCTAAATCTCATCCACAGAAAATCAATAGAAATGACTAACCAGCATCTATATAACTAGATCTCAACATAAGTATCTAAGGATGATAGTTGGATGGAAACAAATCCACTACCAACTCGAATATAAGAGCAAATATTAAAGTAAGTACAACACAACAACACCATATAAGAACACCATCTAGCAATCACGGGCTCGAAGAGAGGACATCCACGAAACATATGTAGCCATCCGATCTGTGCTCCTGCAAATACTCAAGAATAGATACACCTGGCAGAGGACCAGGTCCTCAGAGGGACGTAACAAGATACAGAAAATATGAGCCAAATTGAATACAGTAAACATGCATATAATTTGAAAATAAATAAGTACGCTGTACAAGACAATCTATATGAATGCAAATGAGGACAACTTTTCGACGTATGGGCAAGGGTAGGCTACGCGATCTACCTCACAACTCACACACACGTCAATTGACATCAGAAATCGACATACCGCGGGGGTAGCGACCAGCGAGACTTCAGAAATTGACATACCGCGGGGGTAGCGACCAGCGCGACACACGCCCGTAGTGCGAGCTATATACTACGGTTTACCAGAGTGGTTAAAAGCCCATACGCCTAATGATTGTCCTCTATGATACTAGGTGCCATGTGTGTGTCAACATATCTAATACATAGTAATGACTGGAGAAAAACTACACATGCAAGAACTATACGAAAATAAAATAAATGAACAGAAATATAAATAGCATGCAAAGTACTGTAAACAATTTGGCAAGGTATCTTGCCTGGTAAGAAAGCTGCAAGGTGTACTGTCCAGAAGTCAACGCACAGGATCAAAAGCTATGGCCACAGAACAAATATCTCCGGATGCTGAAATAAATATCACCAACGTTTCTAGAATGAGCAAAATAGCTAAAAAGTACTTCCCTTTCGTCCAATTTGGACACAGGGGCATAATGGTAATTTTAGGTAAAAGTGGGGTCCACCTGTGGCCCACTTTACACCGAAAAGCGTGCCAAGGGTAACGGTCTCTAAATGGGACAAACTATAGGTCAAATAACTCTAAATGTCAGTACGAACCCAACGGTATGTCCAAATGTGGATTTCGATGAGCCGAACACAATTTTGTCCAAAAAGTCAATTGTGGGGCCCGCCAATTGGCGATCTGGTCAACCATCTCAGAAATGCGTGAAAATTGGGTCACAGGACCAGCGTTACCACGAGTCCAGTGGTGCAATTTTTTCGCAATCTGACAAGCGTGCACAAAATACGCGCGAGTTCCACAAAAGTTGTGACACGGGATGTGTCCGCGGATACGGTCTGATTCCGGCGCGCACACGCGTCCGAATCAGTCCCCACAAATTTTCACGTGTCCGGTTAGGCTGCATGCACCATTTGGTACACTTGGCACACGGCGGGGCGGTCCCGTTTGGCGGGGCGCGTTCCATTTTCCAACTTTTGGAAATCTGGAAAAAGTGGGTGCGCGCAGTTTTGTGACGAATATCATTATATCCACAGCAACTAATAGCATAGGGTTATTTAACAGAAAATAAACTAGGTCAAGTATTCTACAGGTATCAAAAAGAATCACCGAATTCGGATCTCTGTGGTGGGAGATACGAACTCGGCAATATGGGTGGTCATTCTGGAATTCTGCGATTTCAGAATTCTGTCTGCTCGTACCGACTTGGGCGCTATTTTTCACCTAGGGGCACATGTTTTCCGAGGTTGGCTATAAAACAAATATTGGAGAGGGTTAAGGGATGATCATAGCTATGAAGACGGAACAGCGTTTGGTTGAGCGAGTCGACGGAAAATCACGCCGGAGCGAAGGTGCCTCGAGTAGGATTCTGCAGGGCGCGAGGTCGGCGTCGACGGGATGATTGGATGGCTTGGCGGGGCTTCTCTGGCTGCGGCGGCGGCTCTAGATGAGAATAGGAGGTTTGGGTATATTAGGTTAGGGTTTTTGTGAAATAACTATATATATATATTTATATATTAAGGGGAGAGAGAGGGTGAGTGTACGGGTGCTGCGGTGAAAGGTCTCGGCCTGGGAAGTAATTAAAGGGGGCGGGTCCTGGGTGTTGTGCTTGGTTATGCAAGTTGGAAAGTTTTGCATGGTTAGTTAGCTAACTATGCTTGCTAGCCATTTGCTAGCAAGTGGTAGCATTTGCTACGAATTGTTGCTGGCTGAGGGTATGATTAATATTATTATTATTATACTTAGTTACTCTAATTCTTATTAATACTTTTGCTTTCTTTTCTTTTCCTTTATAAGTATATATATACATATATATATTTGTGTATACATATATATATATATATATATATTTTATATATATACTCATAAGAAAATTTATAGATTAGGGTAATGCACATCGTTAGGCTAGCAACTGCTCAAGGGGTCTCCTACATGGAATAAATTCCGAAAAATTCCTGATGGTCCCATAAGTCATCTAAGTGCCCGAACACCTAAAATAAAAATTATTAAAAATCTATTTCTCCTATTTAGACCTAATTACTATAATTTAATTAATAATAAATAAATAAAGGTATATACGATTTTTTTTTCTAGGAAGGGGGGTTTTACAGTATGTAAGGCAGATCCTCAGGATACATGGAGTTCTTGTCAGCATAGTCTCGAATCGGGATAGTTGTTTCACTTCTCATTTTTGGACGAGTCTGGAGGCGAGTTTGGACACCCAACTCAAGTTCAGTACTGCATATCATCCCCAAACAGATGGGCAGTCAGAGAGGACTATTCAGACTCTCAAGGATATGTTGCACACTTGTGTACTATATTTTAGGAGATCTTGGGAGGACCATCTCTATTTGGTAGAGTTTGCTTACAACAATAGCTACCAGGCTAGTATATAGATGTCACCATTTGAGGCTCTGTACGGTCGGAGATTTCGTACTCCCTTGTCATGGGACAATATTGGAGAGAGAGATTTTCTAGGGCCAGAGATGGTTGTGGATGCAACGGAGATGGTTAAGTTGATCACAGACAGACTTCGGGTGGCGCAGGACAGACATCGGCATTGGGCCGATAGCCACCGGAGACCTTTGGAGTTTAAGGTATAGTTTTATACTTTTGTTTTATGCTTGATATTGGTTGTTTGTTATAGATTAAGTTCTTAAGGTTGTGTTTTGTTCTGGGTTGGTGGTTTGGTATTTCTGAAGATTTCTCTGACACGAGGCACGATTCACTTCGGTGGAGGCGAGAAGCTTACGCCGCGATTAATCAGACCTTTTACTATTCTGGAGAGGGTTAGTGCAGTTGCATATAGACTAGACTTGCCACCTACATTGGAGGGAGTGCACAACGTGTTTCACGTGTCACAGTTGAGACGGTACGTGGAAGATCCTAGTCATGTGTTGGATCACTCAGAGATAGAGGTCGGCCCTACTCTTAGCTATCCAAAGCAGCTAGTTGAGATTCTGGATCAGAGAGACAAGGTGCTGAGGAACCAAAATATTCCTTTAGTATGCGTCGCATGGAGGCATCACTCTCCGGGAGAGTCTACCTGGGAGAGAGAGGATGAAATGTGAGAGCGTTACCCATTTTTGTTTGTGCCTTATGGTATGTTCTTTTCTGATTCTGTTCTATTTTTATTTTCTGGAGACAATTTTCGTCTTTGAATTTCGAGGACGAAATTATTTTAAGGGGGGTAGACTTGTCACTACCATATTTTTTAGAGAAAGGTATTTTGGTTATTTTATAATTAATTAAATATTATGCGTGTTGTATAATTATTTATTGTATTATTTAATTATTATTAAATGTTAGTTTATTATTTTGGACTTATGTTAGTGGACCTAACTACTTTAGATTAGATCCATGGACCAACATTTATAATTAGTTAGAATTGAGCCTAATTAGAAGCCCATTCATTAGGAGGATGATTAATTAAATTAAACCTATTAGACTAGAACCTTCCCTCCTTAATTATTTCTTCATGAGAGGCCCCAAGGGATATTTTAGACTTTACATAGAAACTTGGGGAAGGGGTTATGTGGCCGGCCTATTTAAAATGAGGGAGAAATTTCTCTCTCCTCTATTCATTACAAACCTAGATCTAAAAAAAAATTCAACCAAATTCCTTTATTCCCATATCAAATCTCTACCAAATTTCTTCCTAATTCCTTCTCAAATTACCATTGGAGGCTATTAGAGCAAGGATCTAGAAGAAGAAAGCAAGAATCTACAAAGAGGAGCAATGATAGACAAGTTGAAGGCTCATTTCATCAATTTTGGAGGTTGCATTAGGAATCCATCTCCCAATAGGTACAATTTAGTTTTTTCCCTTTAATTAGGTTCTAAATCTATGTTTTAATTATTAGGAACCACTCCATATAATGAGACTACCCATAAGAATTGGAATTAGGTTCATAGGAGGCCTATGTAGGAAGTTATGGTATGTTTTGTATCAATTTTGGGAAAATTCTGAGATTGACACATGTTGTGTTGTTAATTGGTCAATTAGACCAAATTAATATGTGTTTGATTGTTTGTGGCTAGTGTCATGTCCATAATTAGATACGTGTAGGCTGTATTCTAACAATTTGGAGATACATGTTAATTTGGGGGGTTTTCCTCTGACACAGAGCTTTATGTATGTCATATTTTGACACGGACACGTAGATGTATAATTGACTCTTCATATTGTTCATATTTGCTATTTTAGACTTGCTCGTGTCCTTCAGGGTATATTTGGATGTGTGTTGGACTCGTATCGCATGCGTGTCATAGATCTAGTGTGATACGGGTGCGATGCACCCCACGTGTTTGTTGCATTGCATTTCTAGATCCAATTTTCATTGTTCGTAGCTATTGGTAATATATGTATATATATATATATATATATATATATATATATATATATATATATATATATATATATATATATGTACTGTTATGTATATGTATATAGATATCTATTTATATGTATGTATATGTATATAGATATATAAATACTAGTGGATAGATATCTGTATATATCTACTTGTATTAAATTTTTTAATGTGTATGCATAGTTATATATATATATATATATATATATATATATATATATATATATATATATATATATATATATATATATATATATATATATCTTAGTATATAGTTACATATATATATATATGTATATGGATATAGATATGTGCTTGTGTGTGTGTGTTTTTGAGAGGGGGGTCGGGTTCAGGGGGACTTCCAATGTTTGTGCACAATGAGTTGTTCTTTCAGCAACATTCAGCAGAACCATAGCAGCAGCATGAGGCATTTGAAGATGTAACTAGCAGCCAGTTGCAGCGAGGCAACAACGCAGTAGTTGCATTAGCTGCAGCAGCAGCACCTACACCAGCAGCAACAAACACAATAGTCACAACAACAACAGCTACACCAGCAGTAGCAACAATGCATCAAGGACCAGTGAGCAGCAGCGAGTCGCAGCAGCATCCAGAGTGCACAGTCATCAACAACAATATGCAGCAGAGTATTAGCATGTTCAGTAGGTAAATTCCTAGCTAGTTAGTTATTGTTATTAGTTATTAGTTTAGTTAGTTAACTAGTAGTTTAGTAGTTGATAGTTAGCTAGTTTATTAGTTTAATTAGTTGTCGGGTTTAGTTAGTTATCTATATATATATACTTATTGATTAGTTAGTAGTTAGATATATATACATACCTACTTATGTATCTCTAGCTATGTATCTGTATGTATGTATATATTTGTATATGTATTAGTTGCATTGATGGTTAGTATAGCATGGTAGTTAGTATCTAATAAGCATATTAGTATATACTAGTAGTTGGTATTAGTACATACTAGGAGTTATATTAGATTATTATATACATATTAGTATATAGTTAGTGGGATAGTTAACTATATGCTAGAGTGACATTACCTTGAGATACCAAAGTAAATGTCAAGGTATTGGGTCGATACTCAATGTATTGGTTTTGAGTATCAAGATAGGGGTGTAGTAGTGCGATACTTCATTGGTTCAAAACCAAGGTATTCACTTAGCATTAGATTAGTTGGAATATTATATTGTTGATGATTATATATGCATAATATGATATTTCCATATCTTTTTAGTGCGTATCTTGAGATACGGTATCTTAGTGATTTCATAGTATCCTAGTTTAGCTAGTATGACCTAGTTTCTTAGTGTTTGGACCCAATATCCTAGATATAGACTCATACAACCTAAAAATAGGTAGTTTGGCCAAGTTTGACCAGGTTGACTTAGGATTGACCTAGTTTGACGGTTTTGACTTAGAAATGGCTTTTTGACCTAGATGTTGACCAATTAAACTTATGTTCATTTTGAAATCTTGTATTGATGTTATATTCCATATCTAGGTCTTTGAGGCACCGTATCAGACATTTGTGATATTGTTCACCAAATTTTAGGCAAGTACATTCTCTGATAGTTTCTCGTTTATGATATCCTCTATGTTCATTGTATCTAGTGTAGATATCCTTGATTTTTTGACACGATGGTTACACGGATTGGTATATCCGGATCTCGTTATGAGATGTTATTCCTTGGTATTTATGGTATATCTTGCCCAAGAATTGTTTCATTATTCTTCTTGTGCATGTACAGACATTGGTTCATGAGGAGAGTAGCTCCCTTCTTGTGGAAACCCGTGTCATAATGTACCATAGTTTGATCTTTTATACCAGTCGGGGGTTGGGGAGTATGTAGTGTAGATATGTGATCATACCCTCCTTGTATCAAGTCTTGTTCATTGAATAGTGTTAATTATACACCGCACGTATGATTAGCAAAGCCATTAATCTTGTATCAAGTTCCTAAGCCGATCACATGTTAAAGCTGGTGCTCATTCACTTAGTCATTAGTATTCTTATTCATTACCATATTGTTCATTCTTATATTTATTTCTAGTATTTTCTTTATTGTATATCTCTTGTATCTATTATTGCATCTTGTATATTCACATTTATTTACTATTACATAGTTTATATCATTGATTAGAACTGCTGTTAGAGATGTACTATGCTCCTTTCCTGACTGGATCTATTTTTTCCAGATGACACTGAGGAATGGTACCCCACTCATTACGGACCTCAGGATGTTGTGGGCTTAGAGCCAGAGATACTGGTTCAGGAGGGTCTCATCCCGATTGAGACAGACAATTCAGGACTTGTAGCATCTTAGTTATTCTTTTGTGCTTGATTTGTCTCCAGCATTACTTTTAGTATTTCTCTGACTCATTGATGTTATTATTTGACTCATGAGTTGTATTATGACTATTATATTCTTTTATCATATTCGTGCATTTTTTTATCTTAGATCTGTGATTGAGTATATTGATATTGTTGGTAGCTTATTATAATATTAAATAGATTACCCAAACAACGTTCTATCATCGATGCTGCGGCGTAGGCTGTGCATTATTTCCGACTTGCATCCCCACACCGGGTGCGGGTCGTGACAGATCTTTTGGGATTCTGAGTCATCTTTTGACGCAGGGTTTGAGTCGACGATTTCCAAGGAGATTAAAGTGGATCACACAAATTGAGACATCCGACCTTATAACTGCTTGGTTCATTACCTAGATCTCCCTATGCGGCTTTTGGAGCCTATAAATAGGCTGCCCAGGTAGGAGAGAGAACTTTGTCTCTCGACTTCCTTCTCCTTCGTAAAAATATTGAAGGATGTTGTCCCTCTTGCCGAGGAGTTTGTCAGGGGCAGAATTAATTCGTGGCCCCCTGATGTAGGCATTCTACTTGGAGGTAGGGGAGTGCCATAATTTTTGTGTCAGGATACCAAGGACACAGAGACACCAATACATAGTCTTGCTGCATGGATGAAAAATTATCTAGAACACCCACAAACTTTTCATATGGCCCTGTCACATGGATAAGAGAAACATGCACGGGCTTTTCACGTAGGTCCACTACATGTATGAGGGTTTATCCTGAATCATGTGGCGCGATCACCTTGTTGCATGGAAGGGAAATCAGCCAGAATATGCGGCCATCTTATCTTTGTCGCACGGATGACAAGTCATCTAGACTATGCACAATCTTTTATTTGCTGATGCCGAGCATTTTTCTTGTGCAGATTTTGTCCTCGCGCCTATGATGGAGCATGAAAAGATATCATAACGTTCGTTGTTCATGGTAAAAACCAACTTTATGCGACGGTTTACCAAGAACTGATCTAGGAGACGAGGATGAACATCCCGTGTCATATGCGAACATGTCCATATTTATGTGACATGTTAGCTGCGTTGCTTCTCCTTATGTGGATTATTATCAGTCGGGAGACTGCGACACTTATTACTGGATTTAGATTGAGTGCCATTCCCTGAGTCGAGTCTTTCACATGGCTGAAGAGCGCCTGATCTTCCCCTTCTTTGTTATCCATCATTATGGATTCTTTTTCATATACTGAGGTTTGCACTGTAGAGGGATGACCCAGAGTACATTGAGTTCTGCTGCCGGCTTCACTTGTGTCAGCAGCAAAAACAACACGGGGGCGCCTTTAGTAAAAAAAGGTTCTTGTCCGAGAGACCTCATGGAAACCCTTAAAAAATAGATTTCTATCATATGTACTCATGATCTTGAATATTAATGAAAAAGTTTCTCCTTTTCCGGAAATTCTTCTTGCATTTATTATGTAATATGTTGTGGTCTTGGATATTATACTAGTAATATGGACGTAGTATGATGCCATAGTTGTTAAGGACATCCTGCTGGGGGATCTTTGGTGGACTTATTACTTCTCGCACACTTGAGTGCAAGTAATAAGTTCGAAACGAAACCTTATAGAGGTAATATGGACGTGATAAGTTTTTTGGACTTAACACCACTGGCATACTCAGAGTTGGGTACGGGTGATAAGTTTAGATGACGATCGGTACCAGAGGTATTATGGACATGACAGTCGATAGTCAAATAAAGAATTTTGCTCAGAAGTAATGTGGACATGGCAAACTCTACTGGAAGAATATTAGGATGACGGTTTAGAGGTGATATGGACGTAAACTAGCATCTCAGGGAACTATCTGAGGAGTAGTTTATTGAGAGTTGCTACACTAGGGAGATTTTAAGAATCTATTATCTGTTGCATATTCAGGACTACAGATAATGGATTTTACAGTGATTTGTAGAGAAAAATGCATATTTTGCTTACACAGTTGCTGGGGACGAACAAAGACACCGTACATCTTGATTTTTCGACTGGGGATGCAAGAGGTACAAGTCTAGGTCAGACATAGTACTTTTTCAGGAACTTGACATTGATAGACATCTTGAGCAAGTCTCCATGAGGTTTCACGAGTCAGTAGGCACCGTTAGAAAATACAGACTCCATGATAAACGAGTCCTCCCATTTAAGTTAGAATTTATCGGCCTTCTTGTGTGTCATTGTAGTGCCCCACTCCGTATTGGCACTATGTACAAGAGATATCGCTTTGCTGGCTCGAGCGAAAGCCTTCTCAAAGAGTTTCTCGATCGAAACACGAGACGATTGATCTTGGTGAGTGGACAAAACTTCATTCTCTGATTCTTGTATGCCTTAATAATGAATCTGAGTTTTCTACTGCTTGTTCTAAGAAGATAGTTTTTATAAGAAGAATGATAGAACCTGACTCTGCATGTGTAATAAGAGATCTTGTATTGCTTGTCGTTGAAACAAACCCTTGCCAAACTAAAAAAAGATAAAAATATTGCATGCTAAGTTACACTGGCACCGCTATCGAACGAACCATTGCTATGCTAATAAGAAAGTGTAAAAGATTGCTTGAACTTGTATTTGTATCATATTCTAAACTAGAGTAGAACTACATGCTTGTCTAAAAGAGAGAAGAACGACTACTATGCTTGCTTAAATAATAGATTGCTTGCTGTTTCCTATCATACTAAAAGAGATAGAATTGTATGCTAGATTTATAGAACTGTTCTTGCCTGTTACTTGTTAAAATAACTAGATTTATTAAACATCTTTTATTGATCGCACGGTCAAGAGATAGAAATGTGTGAATAGCTTTAACTATTACATCGAGACTAATAGTCCACCCTGAGGTTAGAAGTCCTTATTTACAGAAGGGTGTGGCTATTAGGCAAGAGAATTGAGAGCTCTAGCTCTATTGCTTGATTGAATGCTTGCTTGTTCATGAACATGTGCATCATATAGTCTTTATCTGATAGAAGTGCATTAATGCATTGGCCTGAGAACTTGTGCACAAGGTTTATCTCTTGAGCGATTCCTGGAGCACTGGGGATCATTCGGCCTGGGAGAGATCTGGAACACCCTGAGACTTCAAGTCCTTATTTACGGAAGGGTACAACTTTTAGTGTAGTAATAAACCATGAGTCCTGACTGCTATTTTAAGCATATTTTAATGCATAACAACCATGTATCTCAGTAGCTATTAGCTGATTAGTCATTAGTGAGATGGGCTTGTACGTCCCAACTGCTAATCATGGTTTTCATGGGCCATCATATAGTTAGGGAGCATACTAGGCTAGCCTTCTTGCATACCTAACTGTTTAATGCAGAGATGGACAAGAAATAGAACCTTATTTATATATACAAATTATTGCTAACTTATATGTCTGTTGCAGGGATAACCATCCGAAGAAGGGTAAGAATCACCGATACGTGATGTACGCATTTGTGCATTGTGCTTGCTTTCTTGTAATTGCTCCTAGACTTGCATGTTAAACTTGATTACGCTACTGCATTGAATTGAAAAGGATAGTCCACTATAGATAGCTTATGTTCCTAAGAGAGAAGAATATGTCTCACGATATATGTTGCGCACCGCACGATAGAACACTGCCACTATTGTATGCTAGAATGTATTGAATATGCAAACTGTTTCCAAAGCCATATTTTCGAAAGATGTAAACTGACTCTAACCATGTGCTATATGAAATGAATCTAGGATAAAGTAGCAAGATTACCAGTAATGTAATATTTTGCCACATGCTTATTTAGTGTTGATTTCAGGGAGAATTTCTTCTGTTCATTGATTTGATACTCACCGGTACTTCCCCCAAGTGCTAACCCACCAACAGTTTGCTTGTTCGCAGGTACTGGATCATCCAAGGAAGCGATAGCCGAGGGTCATCCCCAGGACTCAAAAATCTAGAGTCGATGTCTTGAGCCATATCGAGATTGCTTTGAGCTATTTTTGTATAAAGGGATATAATGTATGGAATAATATCATTGTAATCGAGAGAAAGAGAGCTTGAGCGAATTAAAATCTCGGCCAAGCGCCGCTTGTAACACATCTTAATTTTTAATAAAGAGCTTATTTTCTTATGCCATTGTGTTCTTTACTTTCTGCAATATTGTACTGCTGCTCTAATCTTGAATAGCTTACTTGACCTTGTTCAAGCTTTGGCCTTGTGCAAGTGCAGCTTAGGCTTGCATGACATCATGTCCAGGCGAGAACGAATGGCCCCTACAGGAATGAGGTGTGACATAATGGTATCAGAGTAACTCGACCCTATGGCCATTCTGCTTCTTCGTTTCAATTTAAGATGTCTATTGCCACTTGATATCATTGTCGCAATGAGCATTCCATACAATAAATCCCTAAATATTCTCAAATGTGCCGGCAAAAGTTTTCTGTATTGTTTTATTGTTTGAGATATGATTTTTGATTTATAATGGATAGAGTTTTATTGAGTTTTGATTGCTAGAGTTTTCGACTGAGGATGGTGAGGGATGAGGACTATCGCTGCTCTGGATATCGAAAGTTTCTCCTTGAGTTTCGAGGACAAAAATTTTTCTCGGTGGGTAAGTATGTAGTGTCCCGCTCCGTGTTGGCACCATGTACAAGAGATATCGCTTTGCTGGCTCGAGCGGAAGCCTTTTTAAAGATTTTTTCGATCGAAACACGAGACGATTGATCTTAGTGAGTGGACAAAACTTTATTCTCTGATTCTTGCACGCCTTAATAATGAATATAGGTTTGCTTGTTCTAAGAATTTTCATAAAAAGAATGATAGAACCTGACTATGCATGCTTAATAAGAGAACTCGTATTGCTTGTCATTGAAACGAACCCTAGTCATGCTGAAAAAGATAAAAATATTACATTCTAAGTTACACGGGCACCGCTATCGAACGAACCATTGCTATGCTAATAAGAAAGAGTAAAATATTGCTTGAACTTGTCTTTGTATCTTATGCTAAACTAGAGTATAACTATATGCTTGTCTAAAAGAGATAGAAGAACGACTACTATGCTTGCTTAAATAATAGATTGCTTGCATGTTCCCTATAGTATTAAAAGATATAGAATTGCATGTTAGATTTATAGAACTGTTCTTGCCTGTTACTTGTTAAAAGAACTAGATTGCTTAAACATGTTTCATTGATCGCACTATAAAAAGATAGAACTGTATGAATATCTTGAACTATTGTATCGAGACTAATAGTCCACCCTGAGGCTAGAAGTCCTTATTTACGGAAGGGTGTAGCTATTAGGCAAGAGAATTTAGAGTTCTGGCTTTATTGCTTGATTAAATGCTTGCTTGTTCATGAACATGTGTATCAAATAGTCTTTATCTGATAGAAGTATATTCATGCATCGGTCTAAAAACTTGTGCACAAGATTTATCTCTCGAGCAGTTCCTGGGGCACTGGGGATCGTTCGGCCTGGGAGAGATCTGGAACACCGTGAGGCTTAAAGTCCTTATTTACGGGAGGGTACAACTTTTAGTGTAGTGCTGACCTATGAGTCCCGATTGCTATTTTGAGCTTAGTTTAGTGCATATCAACCATTTGTCTCAGCAGCTATTAGCCGATCTGTCATTAGTGAGATGGACTTGTACGTCCTAACTACTAATCATGGTTTCCATGGGACATCATATAGTTAGGGCGCATGCTAGGCTAGCCTTTTTGCATACCTAACTGTTTGATGCAGGGACAGACATGAAATAGAATCTTGTTTATATATGCAAATTATTGCTAACTTGTATGTCTGTTGCAGGGTAACCATCCGATGAAGGGTAAGAATCACCGATACGTGATGTACTCATTAGTGCATTGTGCTTGCTTTCTTATAATTGCTCCTAGACTTGCATGTTAAACTTGATTACGCTGCTGCCATGAATTGAAATGGATAGTCCACTAGAGATAACTTATATTCCTAAGAGAGATGAATATGGCTCACGATACATGCTGCGCACCGCACGATAGAATACTATCATTATTGTATGCTAGAATGTATTGAATATGAAAACTGTTTTCAAAGCCATATTTTCGAAATATGTAAACTGACTTTAACCATGTTCTACATGAAATAAATCTTGGTAAAAGTTACAAGATCACTAGTCATGTAATATTTTGCCATATGCTTACTTAGTGTTGGTTTCAGGGAGTGTTGTTTCTGTTTGTTGATTTTATACTCACCAGTATTTTTCTCAAAGTGCTAACCCACCAACAGTTTGCTTGTTCGCAGGTTCTGGATCGTCCGAGGAAGCGATA
Source organism: Iris macrosiphon (assembly GCA_036927795.1). Lineage (NCBI taxonomy): Eukaryota > Viridiplantae > Streptophyta > Magnoliopsida > Asparagales > Iridaceae > Iris > Iris macrosiphon. The sequence goes on along the minus strand of JAYESA010000012.1, from coordinate 60,281,203 downwards.
ACTGAGCCTCATCCCCAGGACCCAGAAATCTAGAGTCGATGCCCTGAGACGTATCGAGATTGCTTCGAGCTACTTTTGTATAAAGGGATAAATTTATAGAATGATGTCATTGTAATTGAGAGAAAGAGAGATTGAGCGAATTAAAATCTCTGACCAAGCGTCGCTTGTAACACATCTTGATTTTCAATAAAGAGCTTATTTTCTTATGCCATTGTGTTCTTTACTTTTCTGCAATATTGTGTCGCTGCTCCCGTCTTGAATAACTTACTTGCCCTTTTTTAAGCTTTGGCCTTGTGCAAGCGTAGCTTAGGCTTGTATGACATAAAGCCCATGCGAGGACGATCGGTACCGCAGTGACCCAAGCGAGGATGAATGGCCCCCTACAGGATCGGGACATGACAGTCATAACCATCGGCCTTCTTACTGATAAGACGAGGTCGCCTAATAAAAATGTTCTTTCCTTGACTCATTTGTTGAATGCTCCCGATAGGCATGCTTTGTATAGCTCAATGTGCTGTTAAGCTAGGAGACGCTTATCGTCGAGTGCTTCTAACTCTTGTTGTCGTCGGCGATAATTGTCGTCAATGGTTAACAGATTTGAGAGAGCCACTCAAAGTGAGGGAATTTGGACCTCGAGAGGGAGGATGACCTCGCTTTCATAGACCAAGAAAAATGATGTACTATCGGTTAGTGTTCGGATCGTTGTACGATACGCCCAAAGACATTCGCCTAGCTTCTCATTCTAGTCACGCTTGTTAGATGACATAAACTTTTTGAATAGATTTATGATTATCTTATTGAATGGTTCTGTTAGACCATTCGCTATTGGGTTGTAGGCAGTCGAGGCTACATTCTGAATTCGATTTTTGTCGCAAAATCGGTAAAAAGTCTAGCTTATAAAGTGTGGACCATTGTTGTAGATGATCCTCCGTGGCAAACCGAAGCGATATATGATGTGATGCTTGACGAAGCTAATCACGTTTGAAGTCTTTACTACAGTATGTGGCATGGCTTTCGTCCACTTGGAGAAGTAGTCGGTGATATCCAAGATAAAACGATATCCCTTAGACGAAGATGGACTAATCGGTCCGATAATGTCCACTCCCCATGCCTTAAATGACCAAGATGCTACCGTTGTGTGTAGGAATTCTGAGGACTAGTGGATAAAGTCTGTGCGGATTTGGCACATCCGACACTTTCTTGCATAATCAACAACATCCGCTACCATTATCGGCCAGTAATAACCCATACATCGGAGGCGATCCTGTAGCTTTGGATCGGGTTGGTGTGCACCACAAACAACATCGTGAGCCTCGCAGAGTGCTTGATTTACTTTTGCACTTGATAGGCATCGCAGCAGAAGACCTTCATAGGAACGACGATACAATATTTTAGTAGCCGTATCGTAATAGAACCGGAGGAAACATCTCATGATAGAAGTAGCTTTCTTCGATTCATCGAAAAAAAAATTCATAGACTGCATAGTCGATGAATGAGAGTCTCCAATCTTGGATGCCGGTATCTGTCTCTGCTCAGTAGCCCAGACACAGACAGAGGTTACTTTTTGGGCAGACCAGTTCTTGACCGACTACTATGACCAGTAGATGAGTTCTGACCGGGACTGCCAAGGAAGCAGTGAGGCCGGCCAGAGTGTCAGCCTCGACATTTCGTAGTCGGGGCACATATTCTATGAAGAACCATTCAAAGGTGGAGATTATACTGAGTGCAGCATGGTGGTAGGAAATTAAATTCTCATACCGAACTTAATACTCGTCCCGGACCAGACTAACTATCAGTTTGGAGTCGCCGTAGGCCTCTAAGTAGTCAACTCCTAATTGTTTAGCGAGTTGGAGCCCAATAATGAGAGCATTGTATACTGTTACATTATTGGAGAACGATTCTGTGAGAGAGTAAGCGTGGTGAATGACCAGATCATCTTGAGAAATTAGCACTATCCTGAGTTCAGTCCCTTGACTTCAGACTTGATCCAGCAGTTCTCTTGGGGTTCCCCAGTTCTCTTGGGGTTCCCCAGTGCATTTCATTTTCTGTGCCTCTCTTCGGGCCTCAGGTTGTGCTTGGTCTCACCGACGAACCTTTTCTAGGCTGAAATTTGTGTCCAACAATATCCGACCCATAAATTGGTGTCGGTGCAAAATTTGATCACCTTTAAAATAGAACTCTTAGTTGACTTATGCTGGAAGTAAAAAGAACATGAGACCGTTCACCTCAGAGCCTAGTTTCTTGCATTGATATATAAAATAATGGTTCATTAGGATATTGTGTTTGCATCCAATTTTTCTTCGAAGAGAGGTTTTTTTTGTATCACCATCATACTTGACTTGACTTAAATGTTCATTGCCATCCTTTTCTTTTTTGCCCTAATTACAGCAGCCAACAAATGTCTTCCTACTCTAGATGTGATTTCTTGTCTAAGAATTTAGTTCACAAACTCTACAGATACAAAAATATCATATCAGAGGTGCAAACCAAACCACCTAAGAGAGTATTTCTTTGTAATAGGAAGAACTATTAGTGAAGGTTACCTAACCAATTAAACTAAGAAACTCTCTTTGTAATAATATGAAGTAAATAAAGCGTAGTTCTGGATGAATTGATACCATATCTACTCAAATTAATTTATTTAGATATATTTTATTTGTTCTCAATCTTTTTTATATATATAGTATAGTTTATTGTGTGCTGGAAGGAGAGAATTTTTAGGAGAATTATTAGAAATTTGTGTATTTAACAATTATTTAAGAAAGTCCACAAAAAAGTTAGCAGAGAAAATCCACTCTCCTTTTTCCGAGTAGCTAACGATATCCATATGAAACAAGTAAGCTTCCGGCGAGGACGGACTCTAAAAGTTTCTAGACAACTTGGAAGTCTTGAACCCGAAAGCAACCATACAAATCTGACTGCATGTGCTTGCTCTCAGCAACCACTTCGTGTACATGCATACGTGTTTGCTGTCATCACATCTTCCGCGTAAGAAACAACAAGTCCAAGTCCAACTCGACAACTTCTTTATCAAGCGTCTCTCTCTCTCTCTCTCTCTCTCTCTCTCTCTGTATATATGCTACATCATCCATTCATTCAGCCAACAACACTGAAAACAACCAAAGCATCAGAGATGACGAAGAGATACAGAGAAGAGGCACTAGGGGTAGATACCATGAAGCTGGCCAACTTACTGGTGCAGTTAGCGAGAGGAGGAGGAGGAGGAGATAGGAGAAGTTGGCGGAGTGCTTCTCCGGGCGGTCGGGTGTTCCAATGCATGACCTGCAGCCGGCAGTTCGCGTCGTTCCAGGCGCTCGGAGGTCACAGAGCCAGCCACAAGAAGCCGAGGCTATCCGTCGGCCGTGACCGAGCCGAAGAGACGACGGCCCTGAAGCCCAAGGTCCACGAGTGCTCCATCTGCGGGCTTCGGTTTGGGATGGGACAAGCTCTTGGCGGACACATGAGGAGGCATCGCCATGGCTTTGCGGGGGAGAGGAGGTCATCTAACGGGAGGAGGGTTCTGTTGGATTTGAACTTGCCACCTTTGGAAGAGGAAGGGGAAGGGGAAGGGGAAGGGGAGAGCAGAATGTTGGGACTTAGTCTCGGCCTTGGACTTGGCTTAGTTTGCTGATGGGATGGACATTTTCCATTGATTTTGTGTAATATATAATTTTTATTCTTTTATTATTTTTTTTTCGAAATAAAGTTAGATTTGTATGTATGTATGTATATATACTGGATGGTCGCGTATCTTCTATTTAGTTTTTTTTATTTTTTTTATTTTTTTATTTTTGGGACTCAGGATTCGTTTGGTTTACTGCAATATAATCGTAATCGTAACGAAATTGAATAATTTTTTTTTTTCCATTCGATTCCATTACGATTACATTACAATGAATACGTTGTTGATTAACGACTACCCAACGTCGTACCTGTGACGAGAAGGCAACCGTACAAGTCTATCCATTGAAGGAATTACCTACACACACCAACTCTAGCTCAAGATGTGTATTGGGACAGACTGGTCCGACCCGAAGTCCGGTTTGATTGGTTTTGACCAGGTTCGGGTCGGTCCGAGTCCAAACCGATGGTGAGAGCCGGCCGGAACGTCCGGACCTAGTCAAATTGGCACCCAGTCGAATCCGCAGCCTTAGGTATTGATGTTGGATCTAAAATCGGTGCGCCCTCACTATCAGTGACAAATATTTTTGTAAAATAATTCCATATAAAAAAATTTATTTTTCTATTGTCAACATTTGTAGCCGTAGACATACTCTTAAATTCATGAGGTGACATTTATGTCGGTGACACATAATCAGGAATATGATTATTTTCAAATGTATTATTATAATAATCATAATTTTCAAAAGGTTGGTTTGAACCTTGTCTATCCATATTTTAAAAAAAAAAATTCAAAAAAATTTAGAGTAAAATTAATTACTTCTCTACCAAGAGAGAGAGAGAGAGAGAGAGAGAGGAAAGAAAAATCTCAAATCAGAAAAAAAAATCGATAATATTAAAATTACTTGTAACGTCTGCTAGAAGTCTCTAAAAAAAATCGCAAGAAAATGCGTTGAGAGGAAAGAAGATGGACTCCAGTAATTGCTTTGCTTCTAAACTTTGTAATTGACTTTCTTCTAAACTTTACAAGAGAGGAAAGAAATTATATTTTATTTTTTTCATGAATTATGGACTATTAATAGAAATTTTTTGGACCAAATGACCCTAAATATCCTAAAAAAAAGTTGTTATAATGAATATTTTGATCATGCTTAGCAAAATGACCAAAAAACTTCTAAAACGTTAAAAAATAGCTACAAAAATGGGAGTATTTTGGTAAAAATATCTTCCAACAGATATAAAAAAAAAAAAAAATTTAACTTAGTCGAACCGGGCTGAACCGAGCCGGTCCGGACAGGACCGATCGGATCGACCGAATTGGATTGGCCCGAACAAACACGAGACCGAGTCGGACCGGACTTGCGGATCGGATCCTCCGATCCAGCCGAAAGCTGTGGAGGGGAGTTGGTCGGAGCAAACCGATCCGGACAGGATTTGACCGGACCGGATTCTGGACCGTCCGTCCTTTCACACGTCTTGAACTCTAGCAACTCTTAACTGGGACCTAGGCTCAAACTAAAAGAGCGAGGCATGCACTCGATTAAACCAAGTCATATGTATAACAATAAGAAGAAGAATAGAGGCCCATGACCTCGAAACTGCTTTGTCTAATATCACAGTTGCTCGCAACAAAACTAGAACCATATGCATAATATTTAGGGCATAACTATCAAGAAACGTACCACTCTTTAATGGAACCCTAAAAATAAAATCTTGATTTAGGGGAAGTACTGCTCACCAAGCTTCTATAACGATGGATATGGCTGAAGAAGGATCGATGAGAGAAGGCTCTTCTCATCCCCTTTCTCCTTCACGAGCCCTACCTTCTTCGGAGAGGATTTGCAGTGGTAGCGCTCTCCTCATCTTTCTTGACAACGTGTTCAACGGCTGAGAGTTTTTTTGAAAGATTGAAGATGATTCTGATTTTGATACGCTCGAATTATTATTAGAATTGTAATTGTTTAGAAAAATATTACCAGAGAGGTTAACCAAACCAATTGAAGTGTTGGAGTATATCAAAAATTTGCATCTTGGTTTCCTAATACTTTGGCAGCTTATTGAATAATATGAACTATATCAGTTATAGTTGTTACTGTCGAAAAAAGTTTCTCCAAGCTGAAGTTGATAAAAAACTACATCCGATCAACTATGTCACAAGATAGATTAAACGGTTTAGTCATGTTGTCGATTTATTGAGAAAAAAAAATGACAGTTAAACATGATCACAACGATTTAATTGACTAATTTGCACCTAAAAACAAGAAAAGTAGATTTAGTTAGTTTCATTTGGTTTCATTTAATGTAATAAATTTAGAACATGGTAGCTGTTTAATTTATTGAATCTTGGTAATAATTTATGTATATTCAAGATTAGATTTATTGGATTTGCTGAATATTTTGTATTTATAAAAAAAACTCAATAAATTGTACAGATTATAAAACTCAATAAATGGAAATATTGATTGCCATTTTCATGTGTGCAATAGTTAAATAAGATATATTGTAGATAGTGTTCCTGGTAATACGACTTTTAAAGTGTTTTTGTTTTTCTTTGCTTAGTTCAGAAGGATTTGTCTAATACTCCTAAGCTGTCTGTTGCGTGACAGCAAGTACAGGAATTATGTAAAAAGTATGACTTAGCACCACCAATTGATTCCGTCTCTAGTCGTGTAACTGCTCATCAGCCATATATAACGTGTATTCGCATGTTCTGCAACTCGCCAACCGTGCATGCGTTTCCCTTTACGCTAAGAAAATGCACCAAAAACTACGCAGAAAAAAAAAAAAATCCACTTTCATATATGAATCAAGGAACCTTACGTCGAGGACGGACGTTTCCAAGTTCTAGACTACTTGGAAGTCATCTACCCGAAAGAAGCAACCATATACAAATATGACTGCATGGGCTGCTCTCAGCAATCTTCCGCGTAACAATCAACAAGTTCCAATTCCAACTCAATTCCAACTCAATAACTTCTTCATCTACTAAGCGTGTGTGTATTTTTTTTTTTTTTTTTGTATATATATATATATATATATATATATATATATATATATATATATATATATATATATATTAGAAAATTTACTGTACCGATAATAATTTTATATTAATTTTAATATAACGATAGAAATTTTAAAAATTTTGAAATTCCGATACATATCGCCAATCCAGATGGCAAAATTTTGGAGAACTTGATTTTCGCCAAATGGGTTGGCAAAAATCCAAATTTTGAACGGAAATACACGGATTTTCGCCAACTGAGTTGGCGAAAATATGGTCTCTCCGGTTTAAATGTGGTTGGTTGTGGTGTATTGGTTTGTGTATTCGGTTTAGTCAATGGTGGTTTAAATGTGGATTTAAATGTGGGTAGTTGGTTTAATAAGTTAGTTGGTATAATAAGGTTGGTGGGTGTTGGTGTGTTCGTATTATAAGGAGAGGGAGGGAGAAAAAAATGATGCTGGAAGTGAAGAATAAGCAGAGAAGAAGAATAAGCAGAGAAGAGAAGAGTAGAGAAGGAGGAAGTAAGCAGAGAAGAGAAGAGAAGAAGAACACCAAGAAATGTTTGTAATATTTTTAATTATAATTGTAATCATGTAATTCTAGTTACTATTTTAACTATCATAATTGTAATCCTCGTTATAGTAGCCATGCTAATACTAAATATTTGATTATATATTTTAACACTAAGTATTAAATATTGCAAAAGGGTACCCAAAACGATGGACGTATTCCGGGAGGGCCTACCACAGATATGATTATCCAGCTACGTGAGTCGCACATTTCTAGTCTAGTATTTTCTGGACAGGTATATTAAAATTGAATTATTTTAGTCAATATAATTTATATTTTTTTACATGTCTAATAATAACATCGTTTATATATGTCATATATAGCAATACGATTATCCTGATACGTTTCGAGCACGAGAGCATGTCGCATGGCGTTATGAGGACAACGTTGGGTACTGGATGTTGACTGAAGAACAACATGGTATGATGAACGTATTTTGTTTTAATCATATTGATCAGATATATTTTCTACGTTATTACAGAGACTTGATCTTCAGTTTAGTTGAGCAGTGGCGGCCCGGAAGAAATACCTTTCAGTTACCTTTCGGAGAAATGACCATTTTGCTAGTAGATGTGGCAAATATCTTCGGATTACCTATTACGGGTGAACCTATAATATTTAAAAATAATGAATCATTTTGCGTCAAAACTGTGATTAGGAAGTATTTAGGCGTGGAGCCGCCTACCATATATGGTAAAAGTTTCGTGACGCTTTCGTGGCTCCGTCACAACTTTATGCACCTAGATCGTATTGATGAGAAAAAAATCTTAGTGGATGCGGAACGAGTAAGTATAACATTTAATGTTATTATTTATATAATATATATTTTTATTTAGTTTAACTGATATTCTTTTTTATTATATGTTCATGTTACTACTTGCACCAGGGCCTACTTACTAGGTCTAATCAACGAAATTTTGTTTCCAAACTCCGGATTTAGGACAAATTTATGTTTTTTACCTTTTCTAGAAAATCTGACTGAACCTACCCGTCATGCATGGGGAGCTTCTGTGTTGGCATATCTGTACAACTCTATGTCAAATTTTGTGCATTTTACTTCAGTGGATAAAAGACAAAAAATTTGAATGGATGTATGACATTATTACAGGTATAAAATTTTTATATAATTTTATTTACTAAAGAAATATGTATACTTACATGATATATTTTTTCTAGGTTTGGTCCTACGAGCATTTCAGTATTGGTAGGTCAGTCTTCCGTATTGATACCGAAGATAGTGTCTTCCCATCAGCTTTACACTGGATGACGGCTGCAGCTGATCCAACTTGTTGTGCTCACAAGAAAATCGCAATATATCACAAGAAAATTGCAATATGGCTTTACGCTGGATGACGTTTGTAAATAACCCCAAGAAACACAGGCATATAATCTGACTGATTAAAACGATCAGAATAATACCTTATCACCTACACTTGGATGCCTACTACAATCGCTACTTCCTTCTCATCATGCCCAATCAGCTTGCTAATGTAATTGCAGTGTTATCTCGACCGCACCATATTATAGAAAAACTTCGTACACCTGTCCCCTTCCCGCAGCCACGCACATTTAGCCCTTTGCGCCATCTCAATTGGCTTATGTAGACTGAGCAAACCGACCTCTTGTCTGAGAGCCTGTTCTTCCGCAACAAGCACCAGATTTAGAATATCGGCCTGCAGTCGAGCCTGCAACAACCGCAAATTATATTCCTCTTCAGCGACTTTACGGGCAGGGATCGCCTTAACCCACTACTTCACTGCAGCCTTCACACATTTCAATTTTGAAACTAGTCGGTACTGGGGATTTCCACGAAAATCTATGGTCAGCCCTTCCAAAATCATCGACCTATAACCCTCTATCGCAGGCCATTTAATATTAAATTGGAATGGCCGAGCACAGGGATGTCACGCCCCGATCTCCCGCAGGCAATCGACCGTTCCCGCTAGGCGGGAATCACCCGCGCCAGCGCTCCCGCGGAACGATCGCTTAACCCATCCGGGCGTGATGCCGCACGAGCGTGAGCCACGCCCGTGCAAGGCCATGGTTCATTAGCTGGCGGCAAGAGTTCTAAGCCACAGAGTCGCACAGATTGTCCGAGTGCAGCGGAGTCATGAACGCATAGGCGATCGGTAACAGGTTCACTGAGTCGACAATATAGCAGAAGCATCGAAACAAGTAAAGTAATCTCTTTATTGATATGAACATGTATTACAGGCGGCGTATAGCCGAGATTACAAATCGCTCAAGCCTCTCTCTGAACAGTAAAAGCGTGCCAAGCGGCTACAACTGTGGAATGAATGTACAGGCGATGGTCAGGTGATGTTCACAACTTATGTCTTGTATATGTGCTTCAGTCCCGGACGCACCGTTGCAAGGCTTCAGAGGGAACTCCTGGCCTTAGCACGCACGAAGGAGGCGTCCGTACCGCACCAGATTCTCCCGCACCCTGCATACAAACTGGTGGATTATCAGTACATTGAATGCACTGGTGGGGAAGCTACTCGCCCGCTCGACAAATCCAAACACGTAATACAGGTTCCGTGCACAACTATTAAGTTGTCTTTCTAGTTGCCTTAGGATCAGTTTCATGCAAACGTTGAATAGCTTAACGTGTCGGGCAGTGCGCCGTGCGATGTTTGAGGAAACACGGCGAGACTTACCAACTTACCATCTCCTTCCCTGTCCAAGGCAAACATTGAGGCAAACGGTATAAATTCGAGCAGAGGCATGTACAAACATTCAGGAGGCAAGCATATGCAAACAGGAGGGTCGTTTTAACATGATCGTTCAGGTGTTCAGTCGATGCGATGCAGTGACTCGCACGCGGATAGCCGCTAAGCGAGGATGAATTATTTATCTTTCGTTTACAAGCAAGCATGCAACAAGTTCATTACAAGGCGATCACTGGCGTATGCCATAATGGACGGTATAGTCTTTGACGAGATGGGTTGCAACAAAGAACAAGGGGAGCTGCAAGCCATTCCGCCGAACAAGAGACTATTTAGTCTTTGACGAGAATGCTTTGCAACAAGTACAAGAGGCGCTGCAAGCCATTCTGCCGAACAAGAGACTAAGAACAATATGTCTCGCCCGGACCGGGTCGATGCCAGTGCCCCAGCATCGCCCGCGAGACCGTTACCCTGTGCACTGGTTGTCCATGATCGAACGGGGCCTTGGTTGGGGCAACAAGAGTACAAGACAAGAGTACAATACAAGAGGCAAGCTGTTGAGGCAATAATAGTACAAGACAAGATGCATTGCCTGTTTCGTTATTCAGTAACTATCTTTTGCCTTGATGCAATTCTCCTGGGGCGGAGATTGCCTTCGTGACCTAGCGGTCCCGAATACTTGCAGGTTCGTTCAGGCACGGAACGACTACGTAGTAGTCTCCCGGGGTTTGGATGAAAACACGGTAACATTACGAGCAGACAAGCATGCGTTCTAGGAACATAAGCAGGCACGTTGCTCGGGCCCGAAGGTAGTCCGAGAGATGAAACCGTTAGGGGACTTAGCATGCGAGGGTCTGAACATATAAGCAGTATTTCAATTTCCATGTTCTAGCAAGCAATACAAGTTGGGATTATTTCCTTAGCTAGGTGCGTTGGATTTATTAGCATGCAGGGGGTGATTCACCTAGCGACTAGCATAAACATTCCAGATTTTATGTGTGCTGGCTAAGCAAAGACAAGTTCACCGTAGCCACCCACCTTAGCGATGATTCGCCTCGGTAGAGCGATACGTCTGAGCGAGCCTCTGAAAGTCTAAGCTGGATCCTGTAGGGACAAGTCTGGATATCTTTGCCTCTTGATCGAGGCAAGGCGGGTCAGGACAGATGCACTATTGCCGATTGAGACGACAGTCCGCTTGAGCGGAACGGGGTGTTACATCCTACCCAACTTAGAAAAAGTCTCGTCCTCGAGACTTACTAAGGACAAGCAGTAATCTAGGGTTGAGGCAATCCTAGACAAGTCGTTTGTACTTGTTCATTTGGATATTCACTTGCACAAGCGTCGAAATCAGCATATCGCTTAGACTGGATCGTGCGCACTTTCGAAACGCGCTTCTAGCATGAACACGTCAACCAGCTTAGTGATAGCGAAGTCTCAGCACTCGAGTTCACCTTTTCTTAAGTCTTGGATGGTGCACTAGTTCAAGGCGTCCCTCGAATAGATGCATTCAACCAAACTTAGAGTTAGTGAAATCTCGGACAAGCTACTAGCGATACTCTCAAGGGTTCGCACAGGTTGGCACAAAGGCCACTCGTAGCATACAAGCAGACAAGCAAGCATATCATTCAAAACATATTTTGAAAGTATTTAGACTTATTGTTGGAACATCCCATCGAGGCATTGAGAGAGAGCGTGCACATAACCCACGAACGAGCTTTCGAAACAGAGATATCGAATTGAAGTCCAAAGGCGTAGAAGCCAGGCTCTGATACCAACCTGTCACGCCCCGATCTCCCGCAGGCAATCGGCCGTTCCCGCTAGGCGGGAATCACCCGCGCCAGCGCTCCCGCGGAACGATCGCTTAACCCATCCGGGCGTGATGCCGCACGAGCGTGAGCCACGCCCGTGCAAGGCCATGGTTCATTAGCTGGCGGCAAGAGTTCTAAGCCACAGAGTCGCACAGATTGTCCGAGTGCAGCGGAGTCATGAACGCATAGGCGATCGGTAACAGGTTCACTGAGTCGACAATATAGCAGAAGCATTAAAACAAGTAAAGTAATCTCTTTATTGATATGAACATGTATTACAGGCGGCGTATAGCCGAGATTACAAGTCGCTCAAGCCTCTCTCTGAACAGTAAAAGCGTGCCAAGCGGCTACAACTGTGGAATGAATGTACAGGCGATGGTCAGGCGATGTTCATAACTTATGTCTTGTATATGTGCTTCAGTCCCGGACGCACCGTTGCAAGGCTTCAGAGGGAACTCCTGGCCTTAGCACGCACGAAGGAGGCGTCCGCACCGCACCAGGTTCTCCCGCACCCTGCATACAAACTGGTGGATTATCAGTACATTGAATGCACTGGTGGGGAAGCTACTCGCCCGCTCGACAAATCTAAACACGTAATACAGGTTCCGTGCACAACTATTAAGTTGTCTTTCTAGTTGCCTTAGGATCAGTTTCATGCAAACGTTGAATAGCTTAACGTGTCGGGCAGTGCGCCGTGCGATGTTTGAGGAAACACGGCGAGACTTACCAACTTACCATCTCCTTCCCTGTCCAAGGCAAACATTGAGGCAAACGGTATAAATTCGAGCAGAGGCATGTACAAACATTCAGGAGGCAAGCATATGCAAACAGGAGGGTCGTTTTAACATGATCGTTCAGGTGTTCAGTCGATGCGATGCAGTGACTCGCACGCGGATAGCCGCTAAGCGAGGATGAATTATTTATCTTTCGTTTACAAGCAAGCATGCAACAAGTTCATTATAAGGCGATCACTGGCGTATGCCATAATGGACGGTATAGTCTTTGACGAGATGGGTTACAAGAAAAAACAAGGGGCGCTGCAAGCCATTCTGCCGAACAAGAGACTATTTAGTCTTTGACGAGAATGCTTTGCAACAAGTACAAGAGGCGCTGCAAGCCATTCCGCCGAACAAGAGACTAAGAACAATATGTCTCGCCCGGACCGGATCGATGCCAGTGCCCCAGCATCGCCCGCGAGACCGTTACCCTGTGCACTGGTTGTCCATGATCGAACGGGGCCTTGGTTGGGGCAACAAGAGTACAAGACAAGAGTACAAGACAAGAGGCAAGCTGTTGAGGCAACAATAGTACAAGACAAGATGCATTGCCTGTTTCGTTGTTCAGTAACTATCTTTTGCCTTGATGCAATTCTCCTGGGGCGGAGATTGCCTTCGTGACCTAGCGGTCCCGAATACTTGCAGGTTCGTTCAGGCACGGAACGACTACGTAGTAGTCTCCCGGGGTTTGGATGAAAACACGATAACATTACGAGCAGACAAGCATGCGTTCTAGGAACATAAGCAGGCACGTTGCTCGGGCCCGAAGGTAGTCCGAGAGATGAAACCGTTAGGGGACTTAGAATGCGAGGGTCTGAACATATAAGCAGTATTTCAATTTCCATGTTCTAGCAAGCAATACAAGTTGGGATTATTCCCTTAGCTAGGTGCGTTGGATTTATTAGCATGCAGGGGGTGATTCACCTAGCGACTAGCATAAATATTCCAGATTTTATGTGTGCTGGCTAAGCAAAGACAAGTTCACCGTAGCCACCCACCTTAGCGATGATTCGCCTCGGTAGAGCGATACGTCTGAGCGAGCCTCTGAAAGTCCAAGCTGGATCCTGTAGGGACAAGTCTGGATATCTTTGCCTCTTGATCGAGGCAAGGCGGGTCGGGACAGATGCACTATTGCCGATTGAGATGGCGGTCCGCTTGAGCGGAACGGGGTGTTACAAGGGAAATCTCGACTCCACCAATCGAACACAAACTGGGTTGTAGTCACTGATGCCAGCCGATAGTCCTTCAGTCTTGGACTTTAAAAATTTATCAAACCACACTTAGTTAGCAAGTGCATAATCAAGTTGACAAGTGACACGTTTATGGACTGCCTTATTATGCCACGTCCATAAATGACCATTTCGCTCCAATGGTTGTAGGCCAGACTGATGGAGGCACTGTTGAAAGTCTTGCAAGATGGAGTCCAGAATCACCTTCCCTCCAACCTTCTCGAAACGGTAAAGAAGAGCGTTAAAGTCACCCATGATCACTAGAGGGACTCCGTACTGCAACTCCACCAACATGCTTACTCGAATAATGTCCTACCAAAGCCCAACCCACCTACACCTGTCATTATGCCCATATGCCGCAACGAACATAAACACAAAGCCTCATTTATTTATAAATAATAATAAAATCAATTATTCAGAGATGTGAATCTCCTGCACTTCCTATCTCCTGGAGTCCCATCGAATCCAGATATGAGCCATGTTACGTAAATGCAAATTGTGAACATGGTTCCAGGGTGAAGGCGTCCTCCTGGATAACATCTTCGCCAATTTTATTTTTATCTCCAATAAAGCATTAATACTACACTTCTTCTTCCATAAAACATTACACACCTCTGTAAAAGCATAGAAAATCTCTACCATGCGCCAACCGTGATCAAAGGCCATGCGTCGCAGTGATCAAGCCCACATCGTCATAATGATCAAGCGTCATGCGCCGACCATTTCATAACTAGTATTCCTATGTGCCAACAGTACCATACGCCACTAAATAACTAGTGTCCGCATGTGCCAGCAGTGCCATGCGCCACTACTCCCTCAAGCATCCACATGCGGCCAAGGAAAAGCAGTATCCATGCACCCCAATATTGGCCACATAAAGACCTGACAAAAAGATTATGTTTGACACCGAATCCTGACAAAAAGGACTCTCTGAACGCCTCGATTCTGCCACGGGCAGTTGGTATCAGTGCTCACATCATCGACATAATTACTTTTGTCACTATACAACCGTACAAGGTCACGTGTATGTAAGACAAAGATTTCTATGTGTCTATGGTCACATGCGTTCCAGAATCCATGCATTTCATGAGTCTCTGGAATCAGGCGTTCCAGACCCCATGCGTTCCATGCGTCTCTGGTCCTATGCGTTTTAGACTCCATGCGTTTTATGCGTCTCTGGCCCCAGGCGTTCCAGGCTCCATGTGTTCCATGCGTCTCTAGCCACATGCGTTCCATGCGTCACTAGCCCCATGTATTCCAGACTCCATGCATTCTATGCATCCCATGTGTCCCAGACTCCATGCATCCAATATAACAGGGTCCCCTGAGATAAAATCTTTCTGTTGCGATTCTCTCCAACTAAGTGTGGGCCACGTGTCAAGCTGACCAAGTCACATAAAAAAAAGACAAGAACCGCCTAGATCTTCAGCAACAAAAAATCTCAACAAACGTCCATGTGGTAGCTCATCCTAGACTCGACTACATCATGTTAAGGATGTATACGTGGCAGCCTGCCTATAGTATGCGTCTACAGTTACAACCGCATTCTGCTGAAGGAGTCCCTTGTGGCCACCAAATAGAAGCACATGTGGCACCTATAGCCCATCAGCATGATGGTTATAAATAGGAGAAACTTAGACATTCAAAGGGCTGAATTTTCTACTTCAAAGACCATACCTCTCCATGTTGAAGGAGCCCTCGCTTGACCTGTGCAACGTGATCAATCACAAGTGCAAAGCGAGGGAATCAACTATGGCATATGAAGTATCCTCCCCAGGGAATCACTGTGCCAGCATTATAATCAACTAATGCTGTAAGAAAGTAGCAGTACCCACAAACAGGCAGTCAGTGTCACACCCCAATCTCCCGCAAGCTTAATCGTCCCCACTAAACATGAATCACCACTTACAGCGCTCCCACAGGACAATCGTTCTCATCGGGACGAGCCTGAAGTTATGCTCGCACAAGGTGATGTTGTCAAACATCAAAGTTATTATCAAAATGACCAAGTTGCAGCGAAAGTCAAGTATTGTGTACCAAGCACACATCAGAGTATATGCAGTGAAGTTCTCGATAGGGTCCAAAGAAAATGCCACAAGGGAGAATGCCACAAAGGAGAATGCCACACTCTTGCTCTTTCTTTTACCCACAAAGGTACTAACCGTTCATACATTATGTCTCATATATCCAAACAGCGCTACTACACCTACGTACCTGAAATAATGCCCATAAACGTGGGTCAGTACACAGCCGTACTGGTGAGCGGGGTAACCCACTCGTCTAAACCGACACTAAGTAGATAGTGAATGCAAACAGTTAAATGGTGATCTTTTTACTTGAATCCTAGATTCATTTTATGGCAAATATATGACATGTTAAGAAAAACTGTAAAGCAGGTTAAACATGCAAGCATTCAACTCAAGCAAAATATACAAGTAGATATATATCCAATTCAAAAAGAAACTAGCATGCAAATCGTCCTACTCAAACCCAAGCAATGCGTGAACCTATCGAACCACAATCCAAGCCTCAATATCTATCCTTAAACAAAGCCACAATCAAAGCCTTATTAATCCAATCATCAATATGCACACTCTTGCCGAGGCAAGGTGGTCGTCGCCTACACGAAAAGCACAAACCAAACCAAAGTAAAGCAAACCAACTCTTCTCTATATGAAGTCACTAGCCAAGCCATAAAGGACTGATCAACTACAGTTCTACCCGATCCAGACTAGGTAGATAGCCCGCCTGGTCGTATCGAACTACTAGCTCCGTGCCTAGGGCATGTTACCATTGTCTCCTCCATGGCCGAACGGTCCCGGTGCCCCAGAGCCTATCCCGTTTGAGGAAACCAAACCCTGTGCATAACAGGTTATCCGTGACCGATACAGACACCAAGTAGGTTTGTCGAGAGAATCGAGCATTCTCGCCCCACCAAAAGATACTCGCCTCAATCCAATCAACTATCCATAACCATTCTCCAACTTATATCCCAAGGCACCATCTCAAGTGATCCCCATAGGCACTATGTCACTTCGACACAATGCTCCAATTGGTGCAACACCCCTCGCTCAGAAAATTTCGTAGTACAATGCCCCAACAGTGGAACAATGCCCTCACCGATACAGTTGTCCAGTTTTGAACCACAACTGCATGCTTTGTATGACAAAGCACTCAACTGATACTCGTCCATGAATGCACGCTCGATTGCTCGCCCTAATTACCTCGATATTCCAACCAAGATGATCCACTCAAGCTCCAATTGTCCAACGCAAAAACCAACTCAAGCCCCAAATCATATCCAACCAAATGACGTACATTCTATGCACGCCACAGTGTAATGATTTCCTAGTTTCAGTCCAAGTGTTCAAGACATTTTGTGTGTCCCATATTATTAGGCTTGAAAGAGTAGAGGAGAAAGGACAGAGCCCACTCACCAAGTCTGATTCCGTTAAGCATTTTGCCTTACCGATACAGCCGATCCCTTGAACCCGTGGTTTGATGTAAAGCACGATCTACTCAATTGGTATGACCGTGCGAGCAGACCGTGCTCTCTAAATCATTCGACCGATCGGACTAAGGAAGACGACATTATCACTCCAAATCAAGCTATCCCAGTACTGCTCTGAACGAACATCTAATTCCATCGAACTCAGTTTGTGATCTGCATATAAAACTAACTCAAATCAATACTTGTTCCCAAATCCAACAAATTAAAATGTAACCGACTATTGCCTTATTCAATCCGACTCAGTGTAATACACTGTGCGGTTACAGGGTATTACATAATATACCACTTAGAATTAGGTTCGTCCTTGAACCTAACTAGTTTCCATTCCTTATCGCATGCCGCTTGCCTAATTCATAACTCTGCTCCACGCAACTCACATTCTCTTAATCCAGACTCAGCATCTCGCTCGCGTTGAACGCTCATACAAATTTCATATTTCCACATCCTCCTTGCAGCTCAATACGAATTTTTTATATCGCTTAGTTTTGGATCATACACATATTTATGGCATCCCTGAAATACATGCATTTTAACCGAGCTTAGCGATAGCAAATTTGGATAAGTTACAAGGGTATCTTTATGTTCAAGGCATTCATTGGCTTCACTCCTAATTGAACCAATCCTGACGTTCATCTTAACACATTCGCACAAGCAGTATTCTCAAATACGATAATTTTCCACTGACGATCTTTCCACCTGACTCGAATTAGTTCATGTTCCAACTTAATCCATCCAACTATTTCTGAATCCACACTAGCACGTCCAAACTCAACCAACAAAACTCTAGCATGACTCCAATCGCACAATGTTCTGCAAGCACCGTCTCTAAATATCTTCTATTGCTCTGAACGATCATCACAATTAATACTACCCCAGCTAGACAACTTACCCAAATATCAAACTATGCTCTTAGATTAGCTCAGCCCAATACCTCTTCCTCAATCTCAATACCTCACTGGGTGAATATCTATATTGAGGTTCATGTGATCCACGAAGATTTTGCTGCCACGTCATAGGGATAGTGTTACCACAATTTTAACGTAGACACACTCGCCATAATTCCTAGTTTGCACATGAAATAGTTCTTCGTGCTTCTTCCACTGCCTCTAAGCACAGGATATCACCTTCGCCTTTTGTACGAGCACGCATCCCAGACTAAGTTTTGATACATCTTGTAGATCTGAGGCACATCTGTCCCTTCCTGTATTGCAATAATTTGATCTGAACGAGCCGATGCTTTAACTTCACAAGCTAGTTTCACAGTCGTCAATTTATATGAATGTTATTTCCTTCCGGGGCACAACGAGTCAGAGGCGATGCCATCTTCAAAAATTTGTGACTCTGAATCTTATCAGTTTACTTAGGCCATTCCCACAATCGCTTCGATATTCTGGCTGCATCTTCAGCTGAAGGCTATTCCAATTATCTCTCAAATCCAACACTCAGTCACTTAGGCCAATCTCCAACACACACTACTCACATCCACCCTCGACGCATTCCCAAATGCGGTGCCGTAAGGGTCGTTCTATGGGTCTGTAATATTCATCTCTGATTTGACGGTCAAGTCGCTAGGGTCAGTTGTCCCGAAGCTACGCTCGATAATTATAAGTCATCACGATGGATAGTTACTATGAACCATGTTATATTTCCTCTGTAAATCTGAGCCATAATCCAACCATTCCATCTGAACGAACTTCTGACTCCGAGAACTTTATGCACTACCTCTGACGACTTGTCAACCAAACATCGCTTAACTACCTAGTGTCTCACTATCTATCCAAGCCACGAATCGAGAACTGCGCTGGTTGAAACCGTCTTCCATCAATCCGTCATTCTGTCCTGAATCCATCAAAATTTCTGAACTGCCATGTTCGACTTCTCGTACTACCACTTTCAATGATTCCCGAAACCAAAGACTTGCTCCAATTCTTATCCGTATGCCATGTTTCACAGTGCATATCCAACTTGCTCGAGCAGCGCAGTGATTTGCTCCAATGTTGCTATCTCGTTTAGCTATCTTCAAAAGTTCATCCGCCACAATCCTTGTGTCACTACCCCATTTCCATGGCAGGATATTTTTTATTTTAATTTGGTAAATTGTGTATTGATCATAAATATTTGTATTAATATTTAATTAGATGCATGTATTTATTTTTATTAGTTATTTAGGGTTTTGGCTAGTCTGGACCCATGTCAGACCCTAGTGGACCCTTGTCAGACCCAACCAACACCCTTGTCAGACTTATTTATTGGTTTAGAGTAGTTATTTATATTCTAATTAGTTAGTTTGAGTGATTAGGATTTAGTTAGAGTGTATTTGGAAACCCCAAATCCAAACTGTCACGACCCGCACCCGGTTTAGGGGCACGAGTGCGTGGGTACGTCCAGCCTACGCCGCAGCATCGGCGGTAGAACGCTGTCTAGGTCAAGTGCTATCTAGATAATCTCACACTAGTATCCAACTCCATAAGGAGACATGGATAACACTAAAATAAATCTAGAAATACTCAATCACAACTACAGCACGATAGGAAATGAAGAAATAAAAGAATACAGCACAAGTCTAATGATAACATAACATACCTGCAATCCTTAACTTCCAATCCCCAAGTGTCAGAAACCAGTCTACTAATGTCACAGTCTGGAAAAATATTTTCCAGTCAGGAAGGAGCAAAGTACATCTCTAAATAGCAGTTCTATATAAATGACATAAACTATGTAGCAGTTCTAGATGGAAACATACCAGATGCATGTATAAGTACGGGAGATGTACAATGAGAGAAGTACTGGAAATACTGTAAGTAAATGCAGGAAAAGAAACAATATGTCCATGAGCAAGAATTCTATGACTAAGTGTGTGAGTACTAGCTTTAACATGTGATCGGCTTGGGATCTTGATCAGGCTGGTTACATGTGATTAGCTATGGTTCATATAAAGTCAGGCTAACCGTGGGTTAGCTATGGTTCATATAAAGTCAGGCTAACCGTTGGTTAGCTATGGTGCATGTAGAGATCAGGCTAATCACACGTAACAGCTATGGTTCATATAAGTGGTCAGGCCGCACCCGACGTGAGATGTGGGGTGAGCTATGGTGCATATAAAGTTGGGTATGATCACATATCTACACTAACGTACTCCCCAACCCCCGACTGGTATAGTAGATCCAATCATGGTACGCTATGGCACAGGATTCCCTAGGAAGGTAGCAAATCTCCCCGGGAATTAGTGTCTGTACATGCACAAGATATCAAGGAAACAAGTCTCGTACAAGCTACACCATGAATAAGGAATAACATCTCATGACAAGATCCGTGTATACCAATCCGTGTAACCAACGTGTCAAGAACATGTATATTTACACTAGATACAGTGAACATAGGAGATATCATAAATTAGAAACTAATCAGAGAATGTACTTGCCTTGGGTCCTTAGCTGGTAAAACCAATGTCCTGTTCCAGAGTATCCCCTGGGTAAACCAACAGTCCTATAAACATAACACAAGCAAACCACATTCGCATCAGATGCTACACTAACACAGTCAAAAATACTGGTCTCAGGGCCATGTCAGGCAGGGCACTAGTCAACTAGGGTCATCTAGTAGGGATACGTATATAATACACATTACACTTATTAATACTTACTATATTTATACATGCACCAATTTAAATGTATTTACAATATATATATATCTTTTAAATACATATTTGATTTATACTAGTTGAACATTATATATGTATACTCATACATATGCTAAAATACCTTTTAAAAAAAGTATATATATATATAAATACTAAATTGATTACATATACTAGAAATACGTATTTACGTATATAAATCATTTCGAACTTATTTTGAACAATAATTTCAAATAAAAGTTTATTTATAAAAACTAGGATTTATGTAAAAGCTAATATTTTCATTTATGGTAAAATCGGTCACCGATCCAATAAACTAATTTTTGAACTCATTTAGATTATTGAAACTATATTTTTAATTTAATAATGTAACCAAAAATTATTATTATTTTTACATATCAAAACCCTTTTAATTTGTTACATAAAAATAACTAATTACATAAACTAGCTAATTACATATTAATATAACCAAATTATATAAAATAACCAAATTATATATACTAATTTCATGAATTAAACTAATTATATGAAATACTAATTATATATACTAAACTGATTATGAGAAAACACCAAACTAATTAATATAAAATAAACTAATCCATATAAAATAAACTAATTATAAATTCAATTAACTAAATGATTAATTAATTAACTAATTATAAATAATTTACTGATTAAATAATTCACTGGTTAAACAATTTCTAAACTAATCAAATCATTAACTAAACTAATGTTATAATCTAATTAAACTAATTAATCTAATTAATTAATTAACCAAACTAATTAGCTAATTTACTAAATTAATTAACTAATTATATACACATAATAAAACTAAATTCATAACTAAACTAATTTTAATTATACTAATGGATTAATTACTTAACCATTAGTCTAATTAACTACACACTAAGCTAATTAAACACTAATTATAAACTACTCTAATACATAAACTGATTATACACTGAACAGAAACAAAAAGGGGAAGAGGGAAAGAGAGGGAAGGGCTCACGATGGTCTCCGGCGTCGGCGGAGGAGAAGTCCGCCGGGCAGGGCGGCGGCGGCGTGGAATTCGAGACGGCTGCGGCGTGGAGCTCGAGACGGCTGCGCCCGATCGAAGCTCGGCGGCTCGAGGCGGTGCTCGGCTCGAGGGGAGGCGGCTTCGGCTCAGCGAGGGCCCGACGACGGGGAGCTCGAGGTGGTGGTTGCAGGCGGCCAGATCGAGGAGGCGTCGGCGGAGCTCGACGAACCAGCGGCCAACGACGGCGGCGGGTGCTCGACAGATCTGCGGCGGTTTCGAACGCGGCGGCTTGATTCAGCGGCGCTCACCGGCGGCGGCCTGATCTAGGGTTAGGGTGCTGACTGTCAGGGGGGTCGTGTCCGGGCTGCCGGACACGGGGATGGTGTTGTGTACGTGTCCGGGTTGGACACGAGGGTGGTGCTCTGTGGGGACGTGTCCGGGGCAGGACACAGAAATCTGATGTACTGTGGGCGTGTCCGGGTGTGTCGGACACGGAAAGCTGGTTGTAAACTGTAAATCTGGACACAGGAAATGAAATGGATATGGTGGGACACCCGGGGTCGGACCCGAGGCCATCACGGCTGACACGGTGATGCTGGACACACGGACACGAGCACACAAGAAAATGGTGGTGATGGCTTGTTGGCTTGGGAATTGTGGAGGCTAGTTAATAATTAGGAGATTAGGGTTTCTAGGGAAATGTGAGAATGAGAACCTAAATAGGGAGAAGGGTGTGGGATAAAGGGTTGCGGGTTGGCCCAATGAGGAATGGCCCAGAATTAAAATAAAAGGGTTTCTCATGGGAAAGATGAGGGTGTGGGCTAGTTAATGGGAAATGACAACTTGAAAAAAAAATAAAAATAAAAATAAAGATTATAATTTCAAAAAATTGTTTTTAGGAAAGCTAGCTAATTTTCAAATTAGCTACTAATTAATATATTTTGCAAAATCTTAGAAAGTATAATATTTATTTATTTACTATCCCAATAATTATAAATCTATTTTTATTTTATCAACTAGTCTTTTAAATAACTATTTAGTTAAAACAATAATTTTATGAATCAAGCCAATAAATATTTGAAACTAGAAATATATATATTATTATTTATTTACTTATTTTATAAGAAAGCGACATTTATGAAAAACGATTTTTATAAAAGATTTTTAAATTACCTTCTACAATCAAACATCGTTCAAATTCAAATAAAAATTTTCAAGGAGAAATATTTTATAAAACTTGATATTTTAAAATAAATTAAATTTAATTATTTTGGAAATTTGGAAATCGGAGGTTACAAGTCTATCCACCTTAGAAAAATTTCGTCCTCGAAATTTAGGGACGACCAGGATAGAAAAATTTTGTTGTTCATAATGATGAATATATCATTGAAAAAAAACATTTCTATAAGGAGAATATTTACCAAACAGCAGAAAACATGAAAAAAAAATATGGTTTAAGACAGGAATAACTTGAAGGAATTATGGCTCGGCCTTGAATCCTCTAGAAGGTTTAGGTTTTGGGAAGTAGACACGATCACTGAAAAAACAGATAATTGGAATAATGCACGTTACCTTTTCAAAGTAACTAAACCAAGGAAGACCCAGTATAATGAATGATATAGCCATGAAAGTTATAGCTAATTCGAAAGATACGGTCGACAATTTGATTTAAGAAACTTAAATACATCCTTCAGAATATAATCAAGAGACATCTAATTGCCTTTCTTAATTTCTAGGAAAAATAGTCTTTACTACCATCTGAAACTAATCCTTCCTTTTTATCCTCGTTCATTTTACTTTTCTCAATCTTGTGATTCATCATTAACTAATATCAATAAAAGTTTCAAATTCCACAAACTTTATTAGATTAGATCTTAGAATTTCTGAATCAAAATTTATTACATGTCCAAAATCCTTATCATCAAATTCGAGTTTGTTTATCTTCACATCAACTATACCTCGATTATTTTCTTCGATTTCCAATGTTACTGTCATGGTCAAGATTTTAATTTAAATCACAACCTCAATATACCATGATCTTACCTTACAACCTTCAATTATATGATCCCATAATCAATTATATTATAATCTTCTTTACCATGAGCTTCATGTCACTCCATATTTCTTTATTCGTATGTATAATGGTTCCGAATTTTGAACTAATATATTTTTTTTTTTTCATCCACTGAATTTATTATCCCAATGTAAAAAAAATTTTCTACTCAAATCCTCAATATTTTAATTGAATTACAGTCGTATCATAATCTCCTCAAATTTCTCAAATTTTTAATAATCAATTCAATCATATCAAGACCTCCTTAAATTAATAAATCCTCAAAAAATTTTTTTTTTTTTTTTTTTTTGGCTCTGTGAATTTCTTAATTCTCCCTTTAAGTAAATGGTTGTCCTCGAATTTCAATCATACCTCGATTCTCATAAAATCAATGATCCATCAACTCCGTTATAACAACCCCTAAATTCTTTATTTAATTTAAATGCTTCCACAAATTTAATCCCCTTGTCTCTTTTTATCAGTCATAACCTCGTCATAGATCTTTGCTATGGTCAAAACCCAATGATCCTGGTTTAAGAAAACTCTACCTACAGCCATGCAATTTAAGAAAATATAGGTCATGTGTCTTTTGTCATGGTATTTCAGTCTCTGTTAGGAGGGTACTACTAGTTATATCCTAACAAGAAAATCATGCATGTGAACCACAGTACTAGGAAAATCAATCAATCAATCGAAAGGCGAAAGAAAAGGAGCATTAGGAAGGAAGAAGGATCATGTTAACATATTACTTGTAGTGTCTACTATCTCTAACAAACACTTAACTCTAGCACACTAACAAATTCCTATTCATGTACACTTGTACCCATATCAACTAATCATATATTAATATTCATATCTCTCATCTACCAAAAATTAATCCTCAAAATAATCGTCAAGGTTTAACTTCTCGGTCGAATAAATTGTATATACCTCCTCAAATTAGATACTTCACAAAATAAAATTTAATCACTTCTAAAATCTTTGTAGCCTTAACTATGTTTAGTGAATCAAATTTAAATCCTCAATATTTTAACAACATAAAATCTCAACTCCTTAAAAATTCTGAAAATTTAAAATTCATTTCCACCTTTTAATTTATAACTCCTGAATGTACATATTAGTGCTCACGGTCTCTGATACTCAAGGTGCACTCAATACCTCTATTGTCTAGAACTGTGTACTAAATTTGTACTGCCCGAATCACTTGCACTATTACCTCCAATGATCAAGGTTATCATTAACTGTGTTTTCCTTCATGATTTCAATTTATGTCAACTGGTATATCATCTAATTATCATCACACCGAGTGCTTACTGTTACTAGCACCATCTCCAATAATCCTTGATATAGAATCATCGGCACTCTTGGTATTATATCACTAGCTGCATTAATGGATTATCTCATCAGCTCATTAGACTCATGATCACCTGTATCCTCTATAACACTCATGTTTCTTTACTCTCATGGGTATGTGTATGGTTCCTCATCTCGATGGTTGTATATGTATTTCCTTCAATCCTTTAAAGCCTATTAAACTAATCCGTGATACGCTTCACAACTTCCATTACAAATCCTGATATTTCTCTACTTAGGACATCTCATTAAATCCTTTATACATATACATTTCTTTACCTTTAACACTTCCGATAGCAATCACCCAATTGGACATCATGCTCCATAAATCCTTAACACAATTCCCGGATACTTAATCGTTTACATAGATCACTCAATTACATAATCATGATTATCCAGGACGGGTAATTGGCTCTGATACTGACTCTGAGAACTATCACTGATACTCTATACTCTCCTTAACTCTCAGTCTCTAATGACACTACTCCCAGAATCATTGGTACAAGGTACTATACTGAGGGCTAACTCTAGATTAAAGCCTACTGCTCACATGTCCAACTAAGAAACACTTACAACTTACTAGCAACACAGTCAATACTAATACAAGACACAACAAAATTACAAGCCACTAATTATCATACTTAACAAGAAATCCTCAAGGAATAGGAGCTCAAAGACTGAATTGAGGACAGAAGGTATCTTTACTGCTAGTAAAGAAAGAAGCGGTGGAACAAAGTCCTGGAATAACAGAAATAGATAAGTCTTGAAATGATATTTTAAGAACCAATTTAAGATACAACCTGATAATCATACACGTCTGTCTGAAATCATGACACTCAGAATCCTCGCCACGCCAGTAAGCATAGATGCGATAAACGACAGGTTCCGTAACTAAGGTATGCAATCCTATAATCATGTCATCTAGAATACTCGCCACGCCAACCGGTATGGCTGCGAGAAGCTCTAAGTTTCATAACTATAGTATGTACATCCAAGTCAGGTTCCTACGTTCTCGTCACCACAGCTAATATGGCTGCGATAAACTCTAGGGTCCATAACCAAAGTAGACGTTTTACCTTTCTCACTGTCCTCATCAAAATATATCATCAGATGATACCGTAAATTTAGCCCGTAAAATTCATCTCGATATGAAATCAACTCAACAACGATACCAAGAATTAAATTTAACAACTGGTCAACAAGAATCAAACTCAACAATGATACCAAGAATTTAATTTAATGACTGCTCAACAAGAATCAAGTTCAGTGACAACAAGCGAGAGCGGACGAAATCAAGGAAAAAGATTTAAATTGAAAATAAGATTCTCATGGGGTCATCCCAGGAAATCTTTCAAGAATTTGTGATTGAGTATCCTCTCTCATCCTAGTATCCTATGTCCTATATTCTATAGCAGGTACGCAGTAGTACAACTAAGACGTCGCACTACCACGACATCGCACAACTAGCGAAGTCAGACCTGCATGGGCCACCACTAAAACGTGTCACGACCCGCACCCGGTTTAGGGGCACGAGTGCGTGGGTACGTCCAGCCTACGCCGCAGCATCGGCGGTAGAACGCTGTCTAGGTCAAGTGCTATCTAGATAATCTCACACTAGTATCCAACTCCATAAGGAGACATGGATAACACTAAAATAAATCTAGAAATACTCAATCACAACTACAGCACGATAGGAAATGAAGAAATAAAAGAATACAGCACAAGTCTAATGATAACATAACATACCTGCAATCCTTAACTTCCAATCCCCAAGTGTCAGAAACCAGTCTACTAATGTCACAGTCTGGAAAAATATTTTCCAGTCAGGAAGGAGCAAAGTACATCTCTAAATAGCAGTTCTATATAAATGACATAAACTATGTAGCAGTTCTAGATGGAAACATACCAGATGCATGTATAAGTACGGGAGATGTACAATGAGAGAAGTACTGGAAATACTGTAAGTAAATGCAGGAAAAGAAACAATATGTCCATGAGCAAGAATTCTATGACTAAGTGTGTGAGTACTAGCTTTAACATGTGATCGGCTTGGGATCTTGATCAGGCTGGTTACATGTGATTAGCTATGGTTCATATAAAGTCAGGCTAACCGTGGGTTAGCTATGGTTCATATAAAGTCAGGCTAACCGTTGGTTAGCTATGGTGCATGTAGAGATCAGGCTAATCACACGTAACAGCTATGGTTCATATAAGTGGTCAGGCCGCACCCGACGTGAGATGTGGGGTGAGCTATGGTGCATATAAAGTTGGGTATGATCACATATCTACACTAACGTACTCCCCAACCCCCGACTGGTATAGTAGATCCAATCATGGTACGCTATGGCACAGGATTCCCTAGGAAGGTAGCAAATCTCCCCGGGAATTAGTGTCTGTACATGCACAAGATATCAAGGAAACAAGTCTCGTACAAGCTACACCATGAATAAGGAATAACATCTCATGACGAGATCCGTGTATACCAATCCGTGTAACCAACGTGTCAAGAACATGTATATTTACACTAGATACAGTGAACATAGGAGATATCATAAATTAGAAACTAATCAGAGAATGTACTTGCCTTGGGTCCTTAGCTGGTAAAACCAATGTCCTGTTCCAGAGTATCCCCTGGGTAAACCAACAGTCCTATAAACATAACACAAGCAAACCACATTCGCATCAGATGCTACACTAACACAGTCAAAAATACTGGTCTCAGGGCCATGTCAGGCAGGGCACTAGTCAACTAGGGTCATCTAGTAGGGATACGTATATAATACACATTACACTTATTAATACTTACTATATTTATACATGCACCAATTTAAATGTATTTACAATATATATATATCTTTTAAATACATATTTGATTTATACTAGTTGAACATTATATATGTATACTCATACATATGCTAAAATACCTTTTTAAAAAAGTATATATATATATAAATACTAAATTGATTACATATACTAGAAATACGTATTTACGTATATAAATCATTTCGAACTTATTTTGAACAATAATTTCAAATAAAAGTTTATTTATAAAAACTAGGATTTATGTAAAAGCTAATATTTTC
>JAYESA010000012.1:60140371-60247871 GCA_036927795.1 Iris macrosiphon | reverse complement strand
GTCTCACTTACACTTCTTGACTGGTCTCACTTATACTTTATGGACTGGACTCATTATATTTACTCTTGTTGGACTCACTTCACGTTATTGTGCGCACACTTGCTCTTAGTTTAGATTTCTTGTATCCTGCAGTCATTATTATCTTGCTTCTGATTTTCATGCATCTTTACCTTTATGCACCAGTTGACAGATATATATATTTTCTTGTTCATACTTTATTTCCTTCACCTTGTGCTACTTGCTACAACTGCTTTATTATTTTTATCATTTAACTGGAACTGTTGTTAGAGGTGTACTTGCTCCAATCCTGACTGGATATATTTTTCAGAGGATCCAGAAGATTGGTGTCCGATATTTTATGGACCTCAGCCTGTCGATGGTGCAGACAGGGACCCCCTAGTTCAGGAGTAATTTCTGGGTTGGTAGCCGGGATCACTAGGACCTCAGTTGTATTTATTAGCTTTTGGTACCGAATTTGTCCCCGGCTTTTGGTTTGAGACTTTATATTGTATTTGATTCAGGATATTGTTGTAGACAGCGAGCCTGCTCTAGGATATAGGATCTAGGATGAGAGTGTACTCAATCACGACTAGGAACAATTCCAATCTAATATTTGCTATTTCTAATTATTCTGAAATTGCTTTCTTTTGAAATATTACTATCCTTCCTTGATGATATCGTATCTTACGCCGTATTGACTTTTTTTGATCAGTGTTCAGGATGCCTCCGAAGACACGATCCTATCGTACCGTTCCAGCAGCTGCCACCGAGAGGTCTGCTACCTCTCATCCTGCTCGACTTCAGGCAGCTGCTACAGCTCCACTCACCAATCCTGCGGTTGAGGGAGCATCTGCTTCTCTCGGGGAACCTCCTCCACCTGTCGATCCGAGGACTACCCCAGTCGTTCCGGTGGTACCTCCTCCACCACCTCCTGCACCAGTAGACGCCGCGCAGTTGTTTGCGTTCTTTAGGGAGATGATGGATGCGCAGCACCGTCAGGTGGATGTGATGAAGCTGGGCATTGAGATTGCCCACCAGGTGGCCATGAGAGTAGTAGACAGAGTGGCTCAGATCCAGCCACAGGTAAAGCAGGCACAACATCCTAGGCCGGACAGCATCATTGACTTTCAGAGGATGCGGCCTAAGGAGTTCCGGGGTACAGAGGGGATCCTGTATGCGGATGACTGGATAGAGAATATCGAGGGGATCTTCAGGCTGGAACAGATTCCAGACAACATGCAGATAGAGGCAGCGGGCAGTCAGATGTTCGACCTCGCTTTGACGTGGTATCACACTGATACGAGGATCACAGCACAAGGGCTTACTTGGGAGACTTTCAAGAGACTTTTAAGGAGAAGTTTTTACCAGATGTGGCTCTCAGTGCCTTAGAGAGCCAGTTTGAGGCACTCGTCCAGGGGAGAATGCTGGTGAATGAGTATGCAGCAGAGTTCTGCCGTCTAGGCAGATTTGCAGAGGGCTTGAGTGAGGCAGCAAAGGCGAGAAAGTTTTGCAAGGGCTTGGTCATGGCGGTCAAGTCTTTGACTAGGAGTGACTGCGATGCGACTTTCGAGCAGATCGTAGGGTACGCTCAGAGGGCAGATGAAGACTTGGAGCTCAAGTCCAAGAGAGGCAGGGATGATTCAGGTAGTGCGGGACCGGCTAAGCGTCCCTATGTGCAGAAGACAGTGCAGCAGCCGCATCAGTGGATTGCACCAGCTAGGGCTCCTCTTTAGCAGGGGCAGCAGGGTCAGGATCAGAGAGTGCCCACTTGTGCCTACTGCAGGAAGGCAGGACCCACTTGAGATATTTTTAGGAGGAGGCTGAAGGTGTATCTGTTCTGTGGATCCGCTGCTCACCATATACAAGATTGCCCCACTGCACCTCCAATTGGTGGAGCACAAGATCGAAGAGTTGGAGCTAGGCCACCTGTGGCACAGCATCATGCCACGGACCGGCAGAGGGAGATACCCCAATAGGACAGGGCTTTTGCATTGACGGTCGAGGAGGCCGATGCTACGGGTGTCGGGTTAGCAGGTCTGTCTCATTTTGTTCTTCTTCCTATCCTTTTTTATTTCTTGTGGTGTGCTTCATTAGTACCTGTTAGACTTTTCTTTTGTGCTGTGGTAGATAGTGTAGTGACCCTGATTGAGACTGTGATAACACGACCAGTAGGACCATGGTCTTGCATATTGTTTAGGTAGAATTTCTTAACTGTGATTGTTGGGAGTTTGACCTAGAAGAAGTGCGATCGACTTTAAATTTTGAGGACAAAATTTTCTAAGGAGGATAGGCTTGTCACTACCCCATTTCCAGGGCAGGATATTTTTTTAATTTTAATTTGGTAAATTGTGTATTGATCTTAAATATTTGTATTAATATTTAATTAGATGCATGTATTTATTTTTATTAGTTGTTTTAGTATTTTGGCTAGTCTGGACCCATGTTAGACCCTAGTGCACCCTTGTCAGACCCAACCAACACCCTTGTCAGACTTATTTATTGGTTTAGAGTAGTTATTTATATTTTAATTAGTTAGTTGGAGTGATTAGGATTTAGTTAGAGTGCATTTGGAAACCCCAAATCCAAACCCTAATTAGCATGACTTAATTTGAGGGTATTATGGTCTTTGTACCTAACCACTAACCCTAACCCTACTTCTATTACATGGCCGCCCCCCCCCCCCCTCCCCCTTCCTTTCTATTTCCTTCTTATTCGTTTTTCCACTCTCCATTCTCTTTCCTTACTTCCTTCCTTTACTTCTTCCATTAACAAGTAAGTATTCTCACCTTCCCTCTCTTCCTTCACTTGCTTCCCTCTTTAATGCAAACTTTAACCCTTCATTTTCCTCTAACCTAGTTATGTAGGAGTTACTTTGGGAGTAGAGCTTGGATTTGGGAGCTTGGAAGCTAGTTTGGAGCTTTTAGGGCTTTTTGAGGACTTTGGCCTTGGGATTCCTACTCCCAAGAGGTAAATCCTAACTTTTATCTTAGTTATTACTCTAATATAGTGTAATTAATATTTTCAAACCTTTCTAGACCTTAGGGCTACCCATGGGAGAAAGTTGGAGCTTGTTTGGATGTGTTTGGAGACTTTGGCATAGAGTTTTGTGTCAATTTTGGGTAAAATCCGTGTTTGGCCCATTTTGGGTGTTACCCTAGGTTAGATGGACCTAGGTAGATGTGCTTGGGTGTCTTGAGGGTAGGTTTGTGTCCCCGTTCGGACACACGAGGTTGTATCACAAAGTTTTGGGCGTTTCGGACGATTTGTAGGTTTTTCCTTCGACATGGATTCCACACACATGTAGAATTTTGTCATGGACCTAGAATTAGAGAGTTAGTATTTTTGTAAGGTTCTAGACATCGATTAAAACTCGTGGGTAAATTTTGGGTCAATTCCGATTAGGTTTGGTGTGCGTTTCGCGAGGTATCGCAAGCCACACTCCAAGTGTTCGTCAAAATGATCAATTGGCCATTTCGACTTGGTTTCTAGGTTTTGGACTTGTGCGCGGGTTGGTTTAGCCTTGGAGAGTGTGTATTAGAATTTTTGAGTTATATATAAATATATATATATATATATGTATGTGGGTGAGTGTGTGTGTTGGTGTGTTTGTGAGTGTGTGTGTGTATATAGGTGTGGTAGTGTGTGTTTGTGTGTATGTGTGTGAGTGTATATATATATATATATATATATATATATATATATATATATATATATATATACATGTATGTGAATGTGTAGGCGTGTATATCTATAGATATATGTATATGTATATGTATATGTGTGTGTGTGTATATATATATATATATATATATATATATATATATATATATATATGAGCTTATTTATATATATATGTATGTGTGTAGTGTGTATGAGTGTCGAGGTGAGTGAGTGAGTGAGTGAGGTATATGGAGCAGCAACAGCAGCAGCAGGTAGAGGGAGCAGCAGCAGCAGCATGTAGGAGCAGCAGCAGCAGCAGCATGTAGCAGCAGCAGCAACAGCAGTAGGTAATAGCAGCAGCAGCAAGTAGGTAGTAGCAGCAGCAGCAGCAGGTAGTAGTAGCAGGTAGAAGCAGCAGTAGTTGAGAGAGAGAGAGAGAGAGAGATTATATATATATATATATATATATATATATATGTTAGTTAGTGAGATGAGAAGGGTAAGGTAAGGTATCTCAATACCTTGAGATGTCAAGGTATTAAGGTAAGTTGAGGTATCGAAGATGAAATATTGAGGTATTGCCTATATTGTCATGACCCGCACCCAGTTTAGGGGCACGAGTACGTTGGTACGTCCAGCCTACGCCGCAGCATCGACGGTAGAACGCTGTCTAGGTCATGTAACTATCTAATCAAACTCACGTGAATACCCAACTCCATAAGGAGACGTGGATATCATAAAATAATGCTAGAAATACTCAATCACATAAACTAAAGCACGATGAGATATCAAGGCAAGCAAGAAATACAAGACAAGTCTAACGACTAAATAATCATACCTGCAATCATTAACTTCCAATCCCCAAGTGTGTCAGAAACCAGTCTACTAAGGTCACAGTCTAGAAAAATATTTTCCAGTCAGGAAGGAGCAAAGTACATCTCTAAATAGCAGTTCTATATTAATGATATAAACTATGTAGCAGTTCTAGATGGAAATATACGAGAAGCATGTATAGGTACGAGAAATAAAAGAAATACTGGAAATGCTGTAAGTAAATGCAGGAGAAGAAACAATATGTCCAAGTGCAAGAACCTATGACTAAGTGTATGAGTACTAGCCTTAACATGTGATCGGCTTGGGAACTTGATCAGGCTGGTTACATGTGATTAGCTATAATTCTTGTAAGGTCAGGCTAACCGTTGGTTAGCTATGATGCATGTAGAGGTCAGGCTAATCACACGTAACAGCTATGAAGCATGTAAATGGTCAGGCCGCACCCGACGTGAGATGTGGGGTGAGCTATGATGCATGTAAAGTTGGGTATGATCACATATCTACACTAAAATACTCCCCACCCCCGACTGGTATAGTAGATCCAATCATGGTACGCTATGGCACGGGATTCCCTAGGGAGGTAGCAAGTCTCCCCGGAAATCAGTGTCTGTACATGCACAAGATAACAAGGAAACAAATCTTGTACAAGCTACACCATGAATAAGGAATAATATCTCATGACGAGATCCGTGTATACCAATCCGTGTAACCAACGTGTCAAGAGCATGGATATCTATACTAGATACAGTGAACATAGGAGATATCATAAATTAAAAACTAATCAGAGAATGTACTCGCCTTGGATCCTTAGCTGTCAATACCAATGTCCAATCCCAGAGTATCGTCTGGAGAATCCGACAGTCCTATAAACATATAATAATATCACTTGTATCAGATGCTACACTAACACACAATAGAAATACACTGGCCTCAGGGCTATGCCAGGCATGGCTCTAGTCAACTAGGGTCATTTAGTAGGGATACGTATATAATACACATTTACACTCAGAGTATATACCAATAAAAACGTATATAATATATATATGTAAGTGTCTATTAGTAATTGTACAAAATACGTATTTGTGTATATACATTAATAGATGTATATAAATATATATTTTTATACCAAAATACATATTTGTATATATATATATCAATCAAACATTTTATATATATATATAACTAATCAAAGAATGTATATAATGCCACCCTCCTCAAGGTGATCCCAAATGAAATAGCAGTTAGGTCCAATGGGTCCGGAGCAGTCCAAATAGCTAGAAACTATATAAAGAAGTTCAAGATCGGAGTTAGGCACGAAAATTGAGATAAGGATACCGAGTCCTCAATACATGGAGAAACCTACCGGGGTTTAGCTAAGGTTAAGATTAACAAGTTAGCTAATAAGAGAAAATGGTCGATTGTTCGTTATTAAGGTAACACCTTAATTTAATAAAAATCATTTCGAATTTATTTTGAACAATAATTATAAGTAAAAGTTTATTTATAAAAATCTAGAATTTATGTAAAAGCCAATATATTTTTGTCTATAGTAAATTCAGTTACTAGTCCAAATAACCAATTTTGAACAAATTTATTATTGTAACTATTCCTTAATTAATAATATAAACCAGAAATTATTTTTTTTACATAGTCAAAACCCTTATATTTATTACATAAAAATAAACTAATTACATAAAATTACTAAACTAATTATATTTAATTACTAAACTAATTACATATAAACTAATTGATTAATTAACTACTGATTAAGAATAATTAACTGATTAATAAATAATTAACTAAACTAAACTAATATAAATTAACTAATTAATCAATTATATTAACTAACTGATTAAAACACCCGTAACCTAACCCATAGGAATAGAAGAAAGGGAAAGAGAAAGAGGGGCTCACGGGGGTTTTTCAGCGTCGGCGCGGTGGGGTCTCGCCGGGGTCGGGCCGGCAAGGCGTCAGCGGATCTCCTCGGTCTACTGTGGCGGGTGCTCGGCTCGAGGCGGCGGCGGATCTGCTCGAGGCGGCGGGTGTTCTCGTCCAGAGGAGGCGGTCGGCGGAGCTCGTATCGAGGAGATCCGAGGCGGCCACGGCTCGACGAGGTCGAGGAGATCCGAGGCGGCCACCGGCGGCAGCGAAGCTCGGCGGATCTGCTCGGTCTCGCGGCGACTGGATCTTCGAGCTCGACGCACGACGGTTAGGTCGAAGTTAGGGTTTTGGGTTTGCTGTGTCGGGGTGGATCGTGTCCGAGGCTGGACACGATGGTGGTGTTGTGGTATTGGGGGTGGACGTGTCCGGGTGTTGGACACATAAATGATGTACTGTGGTAGGGATGTATCCAGATGGTGGACACGAGGATGATGTTTGCTGTGGTGGAGGTGGATGTGTCCGGGTGTGTCGGACACGAAAATCTGGTTGTAATGTTGTAAATTTGGACACAGGAAATGAATGGATACGGTGGGACACCCGGGGTCGGACCCGAGGCCAACACGGCTGACACGGTAATGCTGGACACACGGACACGAGCACACAAAATGGTGGTGGTTGTTGGCTTGTGGGAATTTGTGAGGGCTAGCTAGAGTTTCTTGGGAATGGTGATGAGAAACTTTAAATAGGGAAAGAGGGTGTGGGATGAAGGGTGAGGATTGGCCCAATAATGAATGGCCAAGATTATACATGAATAAGTTCTTCATGTGAGAATGAGGGTGTGTTGGCTAGTTAATGGGAAATGGCAAACTTGTAAAATTTTAAAAAGAAAAGATTATAATTTCAGAAAATATTTTAGGAAAGCTAACTGATTCCCAATTAGCTACTAATTAATCCATATTGCAAAATCTTAGAAAGTATAAAATTTATTTATTTACTATCCCAATAAATATAAAATTTATTATATTTTATCAACTAGTCCTTCAAATAATAATTTTTTATTTAAAACAATAATTTCATGATTTCAAGCCAATAAATATTTAGCTATAGTATTATATTTACATCATTATTTATCTATTTATTTTATAAGAAAGCGACATTTAGGAAAAATGATTTTGATAAAAGATTTTAAATCACCTTCTAAAATCAAACATTGTTCGAAAATCTAATACTAAAAATTCAAGAAGAAAATAATTTATAAACTTGATATTTAAAATAAATTAAAAATCTAATTATTTCGAGAATTTGGAAATCAGAGGTTACAAGTCTATCCACCTTAGAAAAATTTCGTCCTCGAAATCTAGGATCCTCAATAATTGCCTTTACTCATCATATTATTTCTATCAAAATTTAAATTTTAAACCAAATAATCATGAAGTAATTCCATATTGTTATTTCACAACCTTTCAAAATTCTATAACATCATATTCCTGAAAATCCTCAAGTAAAAAATCAAATCCCCTTTTTGTCATAATCTCCTCCAAAAATTTTAAGTTCGTATCTAAATACTCCAGGATTTTAATATCCAATCCTCCAATTGAAATCCAATCAATGCATATTTATAAAAAATCGTATCCCAAAATTTAAATTTTAACCACTAATCCATCAATCATCTTACTCCTCTAACTCAAATTCAATTGATGTTTATTCAAATCTAAATCCTCATCCCGAGAATTGAATTCGACATTATTCCATCAACGATTTTATTTCCTGATTTTTTTTTCCTCAAATACTCAACGATGCGATACTTTCAGAATCTTCAATGCAACATTCATAATATAAAATTTCAAATTTCTACCTTGCAATCAAATAGATATGATGATAATTTCCCTAATTTTTTTCTCAAATTTTTAATAACCAATTTAATCATATCAAGACCTTCCAAAAATTAAAATAATCCTCAATTTTGCCCTGTGATTTTCTTAACTCTCAATTTAAGTTAATGATTATCCTCGAATTTTAGTCAAACCTCGATTCTCGTACAATCAATGATCCATCACCTCTGTTATAACAACCCCTTAATTCTTTATTTAAATTAATGCTCATCCATAATTTAATCATCTTGTCTATTTTTGTCAGTCATAACCTTGTCATAGATCTTTGCTATGGTCAAAACCCTAATGATCATGGTTTAAAAACTCTACCTACAGCCATGCAATTTAAGAAAAATATATAGGTCATGTATCTTTTGTCATGGTATTTCAGTCTCTGTTGGGGTGTACTACTAGTTATATTCTAACAAGAAAATCATGAATACGAACTACAGCACTAGGGAAATCAATCAATCAAGAGACGGGAACATTAGAAAAAAGAAGAATCTGCTAACATATTTCTTGCGGTATCTGCTATCTCTAACAAACACTTAACTCTAGCACATTCACTAACTAATTCCTATTCCTATACACTGGTACCCCTATCAACTAATCACTAATCCACAAGATCCATGAATATATCTGTATTGCACACACTTGTCTATTAATGCCAAAATCTGATGCCAAGAATCTCTAATATAACCATGATTCAATAATGCATCCAAGTTGATACCTCTATCTTTTTAGTACCATACCCGCTGTCAGTTCCCGTTCCTACTATAATTGTTCATACTATTTGTTCTTATCACTCAAGTGCACACCAAGAGTAACACACCATACTAAGTGCTAAACCCTTTCTAATACAACTCCAGATAGACACCCAAATCAGTCTGCGGTGTCATTTCAACCATGCTCAAGTCATCAGATCCTTACACATGTATATCATCTACTCATATATTAATATTCATATCTCTCATCTACCATAAAATTAATCCTCAAAATAATCGTCAAGGTTTAACTTCTCGATCAACTTAAAAATAAATTGCATATACCTCCTCAAAGTCAGATACTCAACATCGAAATAAAAATTTTAATCACATCAAAAATCTTTGTAGCCTTGACCATGTTTATTGAATCAATATTTGAAATCCTCAAAATTTTAATGACATAATCTCAACTCCTCGATTATTCTAAAAATAAAATTTTATTTCCACCTTTTAATTTATAACTCCACAATGTACATATCAGTGCTCACGGTCTCTGATACTCAAGGTGCACTCAATGCATCTAGTGTCTATAACTATGTACTAAATTTTTTTTTTTTATACTGCCCGAATCACTTTCACTATTACCTCCAATGATCAAAGTTATCATCACATGTATTTTCTTCCATGATTTTCAATCTATATTAACTGGTATATCATCCAATTATCATCACGCAGAGTGCTTACTGTAATTAGCGTCATTCTCGACTAATCCTCGATATAGAATCGTTGGCACTCTTGGTATTATATCACTAGCTTCATTAATGGATTATTCATCAAGCTCATTATAACTCATGATTACATGTATCTACTATAACACTCATGTTTCTTTACTCTTATGGGTATGTGTATGGTTCCTCATCTCGATTGTTGTATATGTATTTTCTTTTAACCTTTATAGCCTGTTAAACTAGTCCGTGATACGCTTCACCATTTTTATTACTAATTCCGATATTTCTCTTCTCATGACATCTCATTAATACCTTTATGCATATACATTTATTTACTCTTGACACACCCAAGTAATCAATCATCAAATTGAACATCATGCTCCATTAATCTTTAACACAATTCCTTGATACTTAATTGTTTACATAGATCATCCCATTACATAAATTCATGACTATCCAGGACGGGTATGCTGACTCTGATACTAACTCTTGGAACCATCATTGATACTCTTACTCCTTTTTCTACCTATAGTACCAATATTAACTATAATAACACCTATCATAGAACTATTGCTACAAGGTACTATGCTATGGGTATCTCTAGATTAAAGCCTACTGCTCACATGTCCAACTAAGAACACTTACAAACTCACAAGTCACACTCAGTCAAACTAATACAAGACACAACCAAAATTGCAAGTCACTCATTATCACACTAACAAGGATCCTTAAAGAAATAAGGCTCAAAAGAACTGGGTTAAGGACTGAAGGTATCTTTACTGCTAGTAAAAAAAAGAAGCGATGGAACAAAGTCCTGGAATAACAGAAATGGATAAGTCTTGAGATGATACTTTAAGAACCAATTTAAGATACAACCTGATAATCATACACGTCTATCCGAAATCATGACACTCAGAATCCTCGCCATGCCAGTAAGCATAGATGCGATAAACGACAGGTTCCGTAACTAAGATATGCAACTCTACAATCATGTCATCTAGAATCTTCGCCATGCCAACCGGTATGGCTGTGAGAGACTCTAAGTTTCATAACTATAGTATGTACATCCAAGTCAGGTTCCTACGTTCTCGTCACCACAGCTAATATGGCTGCGATAAACTCTAGGGCCCATAACCAAAGTAGACGTTTTACCTTTCTCGCTGTCCTCATCAACATATGTCATCAGATGATACCATAAATTTTAGCCCATAAAATTCATCTCGATATGAAATCAACTCAACAACGATACCAAGAATTTAATTTAATAACTGATCAATAAGGATCAAGTTCAATAACAACAAGCGAGAGTAGACGGGAACAAGGGGGAGGGATTTAAATTAGAATTTATAATGAGATTCTCAAGGGTCGTCCCAGGAATCTCTCAAATAATTTATGATTGAGTATCCTCTCTCATCCTAGTATCTTATGTCCTATATTCTATCGCAGGCATGTAGTAGTACAACTAAGACGTCGCCCTACTACGACATCGCACAACTAGCGAAGTCTGACCTGCATGGGCCACCACTAAAAATGTGTCACGACTCGCACCCAGTTTAGGGGCACGAGTGCGTGGGTACGTCCAGCCTACGCCGCAGCATCGACGGTAGAACGCTGTCTAGGTCATGTAACTATCTAATCAAACTCACGTGAATACCCAACTCCATAAGGAGACGTGGATATCATAAAATAATGCTAGAAATACTCAATCACATAAACTAAAGCACGATGAGATATCAAGGCAAGCAAGAAATACAAGACAAGTCTAACGACTAAATAATCATACCTGCAATCATTAACTTCCAATCCCCAAGTGTGTCAGAAACCAGTCTACTAAGGTCACAGTCTGGAAAAATATTTTCCAGTCAGGAAGGAGCAAAGTACATCTCTAAATAGCAGTTCTATATTAATGATATAAACTATGTAGCAGTTCTAGATGGAAATATACGAGAAGCATGTATAGGTACGAGAAATAAAAGAAATACTGGAAATGCTGTAAGTAAATGCAGGAGAAGAAACAATATATCCAAGAGCAAGAACCTATGACTAAGTGTATGAGTACTAGCTTTAACATGTGATCGGCTTGGGAACTTGATCAGGCTGGTTACATGTGATTAGCTATGATTCTTGTAAGGTCAGGCTAACCGTTGGTTAGCTATGATGCATGTAGAGGTCAGGCTAATCACACGTAACAGCTATGAAGCATGTAAATGGTCAGGCCGCACCCAACGTGAGATATGGGGTGAGCTATGATGCATGTAAAGTTGGGTATGATCACATATCTACACTAAAATACTCCCCACCCCCGACTGGTATAGTAGATCCAATCATGGTACGCTATGGCACGGGATTCCCTAGGGAGATAGCAAGTCTCCTCGGAAATCAGTGTATGTACATGCACAAGATAACAAGGAAACAAGTCTTGTACAAGCTACACCATGAATAAGGAATAATATCTCATGACGAGATCCGTGTATACCAATCCGTGTAACCAACGTGTCAAGAGCATGGATATCTACACTAGATACAGTGAACATAGGAGATATCATAAATTAGAAACTAATCAGAGAATGTACTCGTCTTGGGTCCTTAGCTGTCAATACCAATATCCTGTTCCAGAGTATCGTCTGGAGAATCCGACAGTCCTATAAACATATAATAATATCACTTGTATCAGATGCTACAGTAACACACAATAGAAATACACTGGCCTCAGGGCTATGCCAGGCATGGCTCTAGTCAACTAGGGTCATTTAGTAGGGATACGTATATAATACACATTTACACTCAGAGTATATACCAATAAAAACTTATATAATATATATATGTAAGTGTCTATTAGTAATTGTACAAAATACGTATTTGTGTATATACATTAATAGATGTATATAAATATATATTTTTATACCAAAATACATATTTGTATATATATATCAATCAAACATTTTATATATATATATAACTAATCAAAGAATGTATATAATTTTACCCTCCTTAAGGTGATCCCAAATAAAATAGCAGTTAGTTCCAATGGGTCCGGAGCAGTCTAAATAGCTAAAAACTATATAAAGAAGTTCAAGATCGGAGTTCGGCACGAAAATCGAGATAAGGATACCGAGTCCTCAATACATGGAAAAACCTACCGTGGTTTAGCTAAGGTTAAGATTAACAAGTTAGCTAATAAGAGAAAATGGTCGATTGTTCGTTATTAAGGTAACACCTTAATTTAATGAAAATCATTTCGAATTTATTTTGAACAATAATTACAAGTAAAAGTTTATTTATAAAAATCTAGAATTTATGTAAAAGCCAATATATTTTTGTCTATAGTAAATTCAGTTACTAGTCCAAATAACCAATTTTGAACAAATTTATTATTGTAACTATTCCTTAATTAATAATATAAACCAGAAATTATTATTTTTACATAGTCAAAACCCTTATATTTATTACATAAAAATAAACTAATTACATAAAATTACTAAACTAATTATATTTAATTACTAAACTAATTACATATAAACTAATTGATTAATTAACTACTGATTAAGAATAATTAACTGATTAATAAATAATTAACTAAACTAAACTAATATAAATTAACTAATTAATCTATTATATTAACTAACTGATTAAAACACCCGTAACCTAACCCATAGGAACAGAAGAAAGGGAAAGAGAAAGAGGGGCTCACGGGGGTTTTCCGACGTCGACGCGGTGGGGTCTCGCCAGGGTCGGGCCGGCAAGGCTTCGGCGGATCTGCTCGGTCTGCTATGGCGGGTGCTCGGCTCGAGGCGGCGGCGGATCTGCTCGAGGCGGCGGGTGTTCTCGTCCCGAGGAGGCGGTCGGCGAAGCTCGTATCGAGGAGATCCGAGGCGGCCACGGCTCAACGAGGTCGAGGAGATCCGAGGCGGCCACCGGCGGCAGCGAAGCTCGGCGGATCTGCTCGGTCTCGCGGCGGCTGGATCTTCGAGCTAGTCGTACGACGGTTAGGTCGAAGTTAGGGTTTTGGGTTTGCTGTGTCGGGATGGAACGTGTCCGAGGCTGGACACGATGGTGGTGTTGTGGTATTGGGGGTGGACGTGTCCGGGTGTTGGACACAGAAATGATGTACTGTGGTAGGGATGTGTCCAGATGGTGGACACGAGGATGATGTTTGCTGTGGTGGAGGTGGATGTGTCCGGGTGTGTCGGACACAAAAATCTGGTTGTAATATTGTAAATCTGTAATTATTTACTTGTGACATGTATATTTCATATTTCTGGCCTCTATTTCTGGAATCACCTACTGGCATCACACCAGGACTCACTACAGGCATCACTTATATTTTTGGCTGGACTCATATTTATTTTACGTGTCGGGTCTTGGATTCACTTGTACTAGTCGGGAAGAGGAAATACTCGAGTAGACATGTAAACATTCCCAAAACTGGAATCACTCCCCCTGGTCTAATCTGGAATGATAGCAGCCGCACACCCAGTATGTGGTGAGCCGTACTTACCCCTAGTCGTTTACATGTCGAAACAGGTATTTCAGAGATACTAGTTCATTCTTTCTAGTCGGGTCTCACTTACACTTCTTGACTGGTCTCACTTATACTTTATGGACTGGACTCATTATATTTACTCTTGCTGGACTCACTTCACGTTATTGTGCACACACTTGCTCTTAGTTTAGATTTCTTGTATCATGCAGTCATTATTATCTTGCTTCTGATTTTCATGCATCTTTACCTTTATGCACCAGTTGACATATATATATATATATATATATATATATATATATATATATATATATTTCCTTGTTCATACTTTATTTCCTTTACTTTGTGCTACTTACTACAACTGCTTTATAGTTTTTATCATTTAACTGGAACTGCTGTTGGAGGTGTACTTGCTAAAATCCTGACTGAATATATTTTTCAGAGGATCTAGAAGATTGGTATCCGACATTTTAAGGACCTCAGCCTGTCGATGGTGCAGACAGGGAGCCCTTAGTTCAGGAGTGATTTTCGGGTTGGTAGCCGGGATCACTAGGACCTCAGTTGTATTTATTAGCTTTTGGTATCGGATTTGGCCCCGGCTTTTGGTTTGAGACTTTGTATTGTATTTGATTCAGGATATTGTTGTTATTATTATTATTATTGTTGTTGTCTTAGTAGTAGTTGTTGTTTAGACTTTGTAGTTGTTAGACTTCCTTGTTATCTTATCTTGCTTAGATCGTGATTGAGTATCTGTATTATCTTTATCATATTGTTCCTCCGTTTGGAGTTGAGATCTTAGCAGGTACTTATATTGTTGTGTGAGATTGTTAGCTAGATAGTGGACCTAGACAGCGTTCTACTGTCGATGCTGCGGCATAGGCTGGACGTACCCACGACTCATGCCCAATTTTTTTGGGTGCAGGTCGTGACACCTTGCTCTCGTTTTATTCCTTATCCCATCTTGATTTTCTCTATTTTCCGATTAGTCCACACACTGTCAATGACTCGTGCATCAGTTCCAACATAAATCTCAAATCTATATTGCCTTTACTTCTTGGCTTAATCCGTCTCAGTACTGTAAGTATTAACTTCCAACCTGACTTAACATCAACTAGACTTGTGTCATGCCTGTTTATGTCTTCCAGAGAATCCGTCTACCATTGTTGCACCATTTTGCTAAATTTTACTTTCGCTAAACCATGAGTCCAACTTCTTGAGCGCCAATATCCAAAATCCTTCAAGTCCATACGAATCCATCGTATTGCCCCTCCAAACCAGATCGTGTTTCATTACTCAACCAACAGCTCCAATGTGTTTCCATAATTCTTAGTCCGTGCTCGCTATCCTTCGATTCACCCATCGCTCGCTCAAGCGTATCCCAATTATTTGTTTCTCATGCTCAAATCTCTCTTTATATCCATGAATGCTCCACCGAACTTCCAAATTGTGAAAGCGAACTCTGATATTCAGCTCTTTATCTGATCGATCTCAACTATTTCCAATACTTGGTCTGCATCAATCATTCAAATTCCAAACACTCTTTTCATTGCTGATTTTGTTCTCGTCTATCAATCAAGTCTAACGAAACTTCCATTTGCACAAGTCCGTTCTTGATTTCTCAAGTCTAATGTATCGAAGAATACCTGAGTCAAATTCTATTGCACCATATACCACTTGGAAATAGAGTCGCTCTAGCGCTTACTCTGTGTCGACGAACGTCTATCCAAATCTACTTATTCCGGGGTGATCATGTCGATCGCAACTCAATATTCGTTTGCTCCATGTTATATTTCCTAACTCAGCTGATGTGCACCAACCAACTTATATTCCTGTTACCCTTGTCCATTGAGGCAATTTTCTTGAGGTCTATCCAAAATACTTCAATGCCACTTAACTATATGATATACCATATACCACTCAGAATTAAGTCACTCCTCATTGCACTGATCTAAGATCCGTTCAAACCATCCATTATGTGTGATCCTGCCATCCCCAACTCAAGTCTGACATAAAACTCAGTCAACGTATGAACCATCTAACTCTTTTATCAATCATGTTATGCAATGTATGCCATGTTCCATTCTTAATACTTTCAACT
Source organism: Iris macrosiphon (assembly GCA_036927795.1). NCBI lineage: Eukaryota > Viridiplantae > Streptophyta > Magnoliopsida > Asparagales > Iridaceae > Iris > Iris macrosiphon. The sequence continues at coordinate 60,231,615 of JAYESA010000012.1, read as the reverse complement.
ATTTCTTAAATCATCCGATATTTTTGCTACATGAGCAACCCGTGCAACGATCTCTTCCAAGTAATCCAACCCAATACCCAACTGCTCCTCATATTTGTTGTACGAGCGACTCGTGCAACGCTATCCTGATATCCCCAAGCCAACTCAAACCTGCTCAGCCAATGCTCTCTGTGATATACCCAACCAAAAATCAAACTCCATCCAACACATTCACTATACGAGCAACTCGTGCAACGATACATTCTTATCTGATAATTCTACTCATAATATGTCATATAACCAATCTTCTCTGTAAACCAACTGATCCACTGATGCAACTTAAATCTTCCCGAACGATAAGCCAATCCAATACAACGATACCTCTCAACTTGCTGCATAAATGCAACAACGCCACACAACTTGCTGCACGAATGCAACAACGCCCTACTATGCTAAGCGATCTACCAAAAATTAACGAATACAATACAACGAAGAACAATATGCAGCCACAACTAGCAATATATAGACTTATTGCATGAAACATCCAATGCGGCACCGAGTAGAGTCAAGAGCTAAATGACACGCAGAAGCTATTTAGAGTTTGTGATGAACTAAAGAAAAAAGTCCGAGAAAATGAATCGGGCGCTCTAATACCAATATGTCATGCCCCAAATCTTTCGTAAACTCAATCGTCCCCGTTGAACATGAATTACCACATTGCAGCGCTCCCGCAGGACAATCGTTCTCACCGGGATGTGATATTGTACGAGCCTGGAGTTATGCTCGCACAAGGCGATGTTGTCAAACATCAAAGTTATCATCAAAACGACCAAGTTACAGCAAAAGTCAAGTATTATTACCAAGCACACATTATAGTATACGCAGCGAAGCTCTCGATAGGGTCCAATAAAAATGCCATAAGGAAGAATACCACAAAGGAGAATGCCACACTCTTGCTCTTTCTCTTGCTCATAAAGGTACTTACCATTCATACATTATGTCTCGTATATCCAAGCAGCGCCACTACACCTGCATACCTGAAATAATGCCCACAAACGTGGGTCAGTATACAGCCATACTGGTAAGCGGGGTAGCCCACTCGTCTAAATCGACACTAAGTAGATAGTGAATGCAAATAGTTATATGGTGATCTTTCTACTTGAATCCAAGATTCATTTCATGGCAAAGGTATGACATGTTAAGAAAAACTGTAAAGCAGGTTAAACATGTAAGCATTCAACTCAAGCAAAATATACAAGCAGATATATATCCAGCTCAAAAGGAAACTATCATGCAAACCATCCTACTCAAACCCAAGCAACGCGTGAACCAATCCAATCATAATCCAAGCCTCAATATCCATCCTTAAATAAAGCCACAATCCAAGCCTTGTTAATCCAATCATCGATATACACACTCTTGCCGAGGCAAGGTGGCCGCCGCCTACATGAAAAGCACAAACCAAACCAAAGCAAACCAACTCTTATCTATATGAAGTCACTATCCAAACCATAAAGAACTGATCAATTGCAGTTCTACCCGATCCAGACTGGGTAGCTAGCCCGTCTGGTCGTATCGAACTACCGATACCGCACCCAAGGTACGTTACCATTGTCTCCTCCATAGCCAAACGGTCCCGGTGCCCCGGAGCCTATCCTGTTTGAGGAAACCAAATCCTGTGCGCAACTGGTTATCTGTGACCAATGCAGACACCAAGTATGTATGATGAGAGAATCGAGCATTCTCGCCCCACCAAACGATACTCGTCTCAATCCATTCAACTATCTATAACCATTCTCTAACTTATATCCCAAGGCACCATCTCAAGTGATCCCCATAGGCACTATGCCGCTTTGAAATAATGCTCCAATTGGTGCAACACCCCTTGTTTAGAAAACTCTGTGGCATAATGCCCCAACAGTGGCACAATATTCTCACCGATGTAGTTGTCCAATTTTGAGCCACAACTGCACGCTTTGTATGACAAAGCGTCCAACTGATACTCGTGCACGGATGCACGCTCGATCACCCGCCCAAATTGCCTCGATGTTCCAACCAAGATGATCCACTCAAGCTCCAACTGCCTACCCAAGCTCCAACTGCCCAACGCAAAAACCAACTCAAGCCACAAATCATATCCAACCAAATGACTCACACTCTATGCACGCCACACTGTAGTGATTTCCAAGTTCCAGTCCAAGTGTTTAAGCCATTTCGTGTGTCCCATATTATTAGGCATGACGGAGTAGAAGAGAAGGGACAGAGCCCACTCACCAAGTCTGATTCCGTTAAGCATTCTGCCCTGCCGATATGGCTGATCTCTTGAACCCGTGGTCCGATGTAAAGCATGATCTACTCAATTGGTATGATCGTGCGAGCAGGCCATGCTCTCCAAATTATCCGACCGATCGGACTAAGGAAGACGGCATTATCGCTCCTAATCCAGCTATCCCAGTACTGCTCTGAATGAACATCTGATTCTATCAAACTCCATTTGTGATATGGACATGAAACTAACTCAAATCAATACTTGTTCCTAAATCTAATAAATCAAAATGTAACCGGCTATTGCCTTATTCAATCCGACTCAGCGTAATGTACCGTACGGTTGTGGGGCATTAAAGTCGACATTCCAGCGACTACAACCAAAGGCACCCATCCGTCTGCAACCCAAAGAACATGTGTTAGCGCCATAGGAAGATGAGCTACCCTTTGATTCATGTTATTCCTCTCAGAAGGCCTCCTCCATAAGGGTAGATCAAAAGTCCAGCACCTCTAGGACGTCGCTCTGGGCTAGTAGGTCAAGAAGATAGGTTAAAGGAGGACAAGCAATGGAACCCGAGGAAGGTGTTTTCCTGGGCACCCACTCAAAGAAGAAGCTGTCAGCCACCGGGGGTAGTTCTTCCTTAAGACCCCAGGTGGCTACGCAATCTAGGGGTTATAATCCCCCAGACATCTATGACAATTCGGTGTTCCGAGAAGACGGTGATTCCCAAGGAACAAGTGCTGAGATCCCTGGAGGTAGTCACTGTAACCCCCCTGATTTTTCAGAAATTTTTAGTTTGGGATTTTCACAATTTTCTGTAATTTTCTGGGATTTTCTGTAATTAAAACTAAGGTATTTTGAATTTAAATGATTTTTAAAAGTTGTTAATTAATATTAAAATATTATGGAAATAATATTTTTTAGTGTAAAATAGAAAACTAGACATAGGATAATTTTCTGTAAATTTATTGGATCCCGGAAGCATTTTTAAAGCCCTAAAAACTAAGTCGTAATTAAACCCTAGAAATAAACCTGGTTCAATTGAACCAAACCAACCCAAACCAACCCAGACCCGGTTCAGCTGAACCGAACCCAGTCTTATCGGGTCGGGTCGGATCTAAACCCTACCCGAAACCCGCAGACCCAAACCCTAAGTCCTAATCTGAACCCTAAACCGAATCCGATCGGAAATACTGTTCCGATCGGCGGCTGTCCCTATAAATTCCCCCTCTGCCGTTGCCGAAACCCTAAACACCTCTCCCCTCTCGACGACGAACCTTCCCTCAGCCATCCTCCGCCCGGACACACCCCGTAGCCAGCCGAGCACCTCCATCATCCCCTCTTCCTCTCCCCGCTCGGCCAGGACCCGCCGCCCTAGCCCAGCCGAGCACCCCCTATCGCCCTCACCTGAACCCTAGACTTCCCCACCACCTTCCTCCGCCCCTCTCCTCACCTCTTCCCTCGACTGTCACCGCCCGTCTCCTCCCCTCGACCCGCTCGCCTCCACCATCTCCTCGACCAGCCCCCACCGTCTTCTTCGACTTCCCCCGCTCCACCGTTACCCGCCTTCCCTTCTCCTTCCTCCGCAGCCCCAGCCGACGACCTAGCCCAGTCCAGCACCACCACCCAACTGTCGACCCTGCTCGACCCGTCCCCGACCCCGACCCCGTCTTCCTCTCCCCGCTCCACCCAAGTCCGCCCAGCACCACCACCATCAACCTCATCCCTCGACGACCTCCTCCATACTCCCCTCCTCCGGCCAATTGTGCATTCCCCGACCCCGCAGCCCCGTCGACCTCCACCACCCCAGCCTTCCCTTCTCCTCCATCTCCGCCCAGCCCCGCGCAGCCTCGACGAACTCCGGCCGTCCCGCTGACCGACGACCCCGACATCGAGCAGAAACCCTAACCCTAAAACCTAGATGGACACAGCAGACACGGACACAGGACCCAGACACAGGACCCAGACACGGGAATTTCATGTTCCACGTAGCCTTGTTCAGGTAACCCGTTCTCTCTCCTTGTTGCCCCATTTTTTGTTCCGTCAGTTGTGACGCATAGACTGTGTAACCCTCTCGATGCCCGTGCAACCCGCTCGGTACGTCGCGTCTTGTGGTGATCACGAACCGCGATCCAAAAACAGGAAAACCAACGCCATATTTTACCCCGGAACTGAGTATGCCCTGCCAAATGGGACTACTTGGTCGCGTGCGGTCTTCACCGAAATATGCGCGCCATCGATACGAACATGTGGAATTTCGCAGAAGTTGATTTGGATTTGCGTGCACACCGGAATCAACGCATATCCGCCGACAACGTCCCGTATCCGCCTGTTCTGGAACACGTTGTAACTTTGTGTACACACGTCGGATCGAAACGAAACTTACGCCATCGGAATCGTAGCAGTACGCTAGTCATGTGACCCAAGTTTGGTTCGATTCTGAGAACGTTGACAAAATCGCGTATCGTGGGCCCCACCGGCTCCACTTGACGGGCGATTTTGTGATCGGCTCATCGAAATCCAATTCTGGAAGTTTTATTGGGTTCATATCATCGTTCCTGACTTGTTGACACTAAGTTTGACGAAATTGGAGACCTTTGATCCTGACACATTTTTTGGTGCAAAGCGGCCCACATGTGGACCCCGCTTTGGCTAGGAACTGTCATTTTTGCCCCTGTGTCCAAATTGGACTTAAGGACAGGCATTTCTAGCTATCTAATATTTTCTGAGACTGTTGGTGATATTTACTACAGCTTTTGGAGGAGTACCTGCAGGATCCACTGATACAGGGACAACTGTTGGTATTCAAACCCCAGGCAAGTGTACCTTGCCAAAACTTGCAGTCTTGTTACATATTTTTCTTGATTCATTTATATTGATGTGCATGCTTGACCTAGGACCGTGTGACTTACTTAGCATCCGATTATTAGTCGGGTGCCAACACCGTACGCGATATTGTGTATTGTCATCTAGAGATGAACATTCGTGACCCCTATACATTCCCGTACTTGTCTTATCAAGTACATCATAACCCAGGACACTTGACACTAATCATGAGACAGAATCTTTCTGAGATATTCATGGTGATTCTGTATAGGATGCAGGTTTTATGACATAGATATTTTATTCATAGACATTATATGACTTGCTGCATTAGTTTTGATCCTGCGTGTCATGGACATGAGACGTGAGATTACATTGGGTGGAAAGAGATTTACCATACAAAAGGCTGATTATATTATATATATTGTCATCTGGAAGTGTCTTAGTTTCTGGTATAGAGCTTTGGCACATGTTCTGGCCCTTCGAGAGAATGCTGCTATAGGTTTCTCCGACACTGATCCTGTAGTAGTCTCAGCCCGAGTATGACTAAAACTCTCACTTGCATATCACTTAGCTGGTTATATAGTTTACCCTATTGTTTTATTTATTGCTGCACTGCATTTATTTTGGCTTGTATTATCTGTACCTTGTTATGTCCCCTGAGGACCTGGATCCGGATTATGTCCCCAGGATTAGCAGACAAGATCTATCCCGAGGTATATAGAGTAGGAGCATTATCAGGAGCAGGCACTGGAGCAGTACCAGATCTAGTAGACGAGTGATCACCGAGGGTATCTTCTGAGTATATACTGTTTCTATACTCAGTATTTGTTGTGGTTAGCTTTATTCTTGTATCTTGACAGATGTATCAGACTCATTATCGGGTTATTTTCCGAGTTTATGTTATATTGAGATTGATCTTTCTTTATGATTCTGATATTGTTGTATTCATTTTTGTGGATGAGATTAGTATATCTAGACCCTTATTGTTGTATTACAACTTAAGTACGTTCCGATGGATCCATTAAATTAAGTTTGTCCATCGGTGTGTGCTGCTGGCCATTATCACGCGACCAGTCCCTCGGTATTTTGGGACTGGAGCGTGACAGTCACCCTTATCAAGAGGACGCAACTTCCTATACTGGGGGTAGTGTTCCCTCCGAGTCCGAAGAGGATGTGATACTACCAACTTTCCCGGATGATTATTCAAGGCAAGAGTCTGAGGCAAAAAGTGCAATGTGAGACCCGTGTCGCTATTTTAGTATTATTGTATTTTATCTGATATATGTGTGTTATAGTTGTATATTGCTTCTCATGTAATTTATGGGTTTTTTAGCTGCTTTCATGTAATTTCTAGAATTGTGAATAGTGCTAGTCCCCATTTGGTATATATAGTCTTTATTTTTCTTTTTCATCCTCATTCTTCTTTATTTCCTTCTCTTTCCCCATTTTCTTTCCCTCTCCTCTCCTCTCCTATCCCTAGCCAAGAGCAGCCCGGGAACTCTAGCCCCAGCCGTGAGCTTCCCTTTGGTGGTAGTAGTATTAGCTTAGTAGTAGTTTTAAGCAAGTACATCTTGCCAATGAGGAATAACTTACTATATTGCACTTATTTAGTTTTCTTGCATTTTTATTGCTTTATATTGTTCCCCATGAGTTTCTCTATATGTTTACTTCTTATTATTTTCGGTTTTGATGCCTTGGTTGGCGTAGATATAAGTTTCAAGTTTGGAGCTTCCATGAGTTTTCTTGGTTTTTATCTATTAAAACTTTATGTTTTTGAAAACTAGTAGTTCCATATTGATAAGCATTCAATTTCAAGTGTTTTAGAACTTACCTTGATGGATTCAGACTTAAAATAGGGATTTTATGGAGAAAATAACTTTTCAGACTTAGAGCTTTTCCATGGCTGAAACTTGTTGTTCTGGGACGAAGGAGCTCCATGCTCCCTACTTTGCATGCGGCCTGGACTTTTCGCTCTAAGACAACATGCGACCATCTTGTTAGATGCATGACTGAATCTGCGCATGCGTCCCTTGACCAAATATGTGGAACTTGAATGAAGGAAAGTTTTCTAAAGTTCAAAAGATTTCATACGGCCATATGTATATGCGGCCAAGAGGAGCAAGTGACTGAGTCGTCCATGCGTCAGAGTCTCATGCGCCTCTTCCTTGATTGAGCACATGACTGTACCGACCTTTGGTACAACTTTCCATGATTTTGTCTTTTCCTTCTGACTCTCTTTCTTGGCCAGTTACATTGGTCACTTCCCTGATACGGCTAGTCACATTAGTCACTTTCCTGACTTTGTATTTATTGCCCGTTACTCAGCACTTTAACCGAGAAATGAACTTTGTATCCTCTATGCGCTCAGTTCTTGCATGTGGCCAGCTTACCCCATGTGCCTATGTTAGTAGTTTAACTTATTATGATATGTTCTAGTATGGTTTAACTGTTTTCATTGTTTAGCCTATTCTGTTTAATTATTTGGCTCGTATGTTTTATCTAAATTGCTATAACCTGACTGTGACAACCTGTCAGAACCTGGAATTTCCTAAACATAAATTGTACTGATACTGTTAATCTTGAACTCTTGACACCTGATAGTGGCTCGATGAAGCGCACTCCTGACATGCTAGAATTGAACATGGATTGTATTGACAATGTTATTATTGAACTTTTGGCACCATACTTGCATTGATATTCCTGATTAATATCTCATCGTATCGAGTTAACCAGACATGTAATGATATTCCTGATAGTGCCTCGATGAAGCTCACTTCTAAAATGCTAGAATCTCCTGAACTAAAATTATTGATCTGTTAAGATAATTCCCGTGGTTGATTTCCTGTCCCTGTTTGGAATGTACTTGCCAAGCTACTATCTTGTCTAGTCCTGCATTATGTCTAAGGCAAATTTCTTAGCACCACGGTCAAAAATTCTTGATAACTTGACCCAAGAATGACTATTGGATTGTAGAGTAAACCCTCACATGTCTAGACAGCCATGACCGTATCTCGGGGTATAGAGTACTCTGATATACGTAGCTGGCTTTGTCTGCCCCCACTCTCCAGTATTCTGGTTCTGGGGCATGACACGGTTTAAGTGGTAGCTCATGCAGGTCTAAAAATTTAGAAGTGGGGGAGGATTTATCGATGTTTATATGTCTCGATCATGCTACTCCTTGATCTCCTCCAGTGTCGAATTTATATCCCTAAAATCTTGATTCAATATCTGCTTTGATCCTCGATCAATCTTATCCCTTCCCTTTGATCTTTGTGCCATTTATCTTTCAGGGGCATTGTTCCTGGTCCTTCTAATCATCCAGCCTTAGTTCCTCCAATAGTAGGACAACATCCTGATGCCCAGCAAACCCTTGAGGTTTAGCCTCAGTATTCCGGGGCCGGGTCCAGAACAGCTCAGAATGAGGAACCCCAGATCCAACCAGTACCTCTCGTATAACCAGTACCTGGTGCAGGAGGGGATACCAGCATGTTGATTGGTATCCTGAGGAGATTGTTAGCAGCTAAGGACATCGAGAGGATATACTCACTCAGTCAGTACAAGTGGTTTTGGAAAGAGGCGAACATCGTGCCAAACTGGGCAAGCAACTTCAACCGCCTCCAACCCTCGTATTTCTTTGGCATCGAGGATGCGATTGTATCAGATCCGTGGCTTCAGGACACTGAAGCTATCCTAGAGGCAGCAGGAGTACCGGCTAGAGAGCAAGTGTCAGTAGTTCGACTACAGTTGCTAGACTTGGCCCGAGATTGGTGGGTAGCACATATAATTTTAATAGCAGTACCCATCCCTTGGGCTGTCTTCAGTGAAAGGTTTCAGACCAGATACTTTAACGCGGTGTCGCATTATGACTTGCAGCAAAGGTTTAACAACTTAAAGCAGATGGACAGGACTGTCGAAGGATATGCGGTAGAGTTCTGCAGACTTAGTCGGTTTGCTCCCACCTTGGTGGCAACCTAATTGGATAAAACTAGGAGGTTCCAGCAGGGACTTCACCTGGAGATTATATTGGCGGTGGAGCAGCATGCGTTCCATACTTTTGATGTTATGTTAAGAGCATCAAGGAGGCATGAGTATACCTTCCAGCGAATCATGGATAGAACTGGAAGGCGGAAGAGGACCCACACATCAGGAGGTTCTTACACTCAGTCTTCAGCATCAGCCCCATCAGTTAGGGCTTTAACCATTGGATCTCCGAGGAGGCCAGTATCAACAGCCTCAGTCCAGCAAACAGTACCAACCCGAACTAAGAAGTAGAGGATATATTCTTCAGCAGGGTGTTCTTATTGTGTGGGAAACCTGGGCATATATTTTCTGAGTGCCGTAGAGCGCAAGGATTATGTTTAGCCTGTGGAGCTCCAAGACACAGAGTGGGATCTTTCCCACACAGATCCAGTTCATCATCATCTTCTCCGATAGGACTGCAGTATAGGGCTCCAGTGTCGGTTCAACAACACCAGGGTCAGAGGCCTTTGTCGACCCAATCTCAAGTATTCCAGCAGCAGAGGCCACAACAGTATGCGCAGGCCCAAGCTCAAGTATAGGCCAGGCAATGTGGTCCGTAGCAGAAATGACCAACACCGAGAGGACAAGGTCAAGTGATGGCACTCGCTGTGGAAGAGCATTTAGCTTTCGGTGAGGTGGTGGCAGGTACTATTCTCGTCAGCTCTTATTCTGCTTCAGTATTGTTTGATTCTAGTGCGTCACATTCTTTTATGTCTACACGATTTGCTACATGAGTTGTATTAGACCCGAATCTTTTTTGGTAAGACTCAATATACTTACTGGTAATGGTATCATGGCAGTCGATAGAGTTTATGACTCATATTGGGTCGTAGTGTGCGGGCAAGAGTTTCCCGCTTGATTGATAAAAAAATTTATGGGAGATTATGACGTCGTCATAGGCATGGATTGGTTGAGTGTCCGATACACAATGATAGATTGCCATAATGGCAAGGTTATCTTTCCTATTCCCCGAGAAGAAGAATTATTATTTTCTAGAGGCGAGACGGAGTCTTTATCAGCAATCTTGAGGATGACAGTAGCAAAAAAATTATGATACTCATAGTTGTTGATGAATTCCCAGATGTATTCCCAGAAGAACTTTCAGGCATGCCATCAGAGAGAGAGAGAGAGAGAGAGAGAGATTAAGTTTACTATTGATCTACTTCCCGAAATAGCACCAGTGTCAAAAAGAGTCTATAGGATGACGCCTTCAGAGTTAGAAGTCTTGTACCGAATGATTGAAGAATTGAGAACCAAGGGATTCATTCGTGCTAATTGATCACCTTGGGGAGCCCCGATGCTACTAGTGAAGAAGAAGGATGTCATGTCACAATTATATGTTGATTATCGTACCCACAACGGTAATAATCAAGAACAAGTATCCCTTGCCAAGTGTAGAAGCATAAAAAATCTAGATATATGCGCTCAACAAACATGCGCCCCAGAGTCGACTCAGAAGAAATCAGGTCGCAGGTTGACCATGCGGCCAAGAAAAAGCAGTATCCATGTGGCCACAAATACTGGCCGTACAAAGGCCTGACACCTAGATTACTTCTGACAAAGAATCCTAACAAAAAGGATTTTTTGAACCCCTCGAAAGATGTGAGCACGCTAAGCAATAATAAGCTCTCGTCAGACTAATAATGACTTCTGACAAACGTACAATGCCACATCTACGAGGCCTCATGTGTCCCAGACTTCATGCGTTCCATGCGACTCTGGCCCTATATGTCCCAAACTCCATGCGTTCCTTGTGACTCTGGCCCTATGCGTTCTGGACTCCATGTGTTCCATGCGACTCTGGTCCTATGCGTCCCAAACTCATGTGTTCCATGTGTCTTTGGCCTTATGCATCCCATACTCCATACGTTCCATGCGTCTCTGGCCTCATGCGTCCCATACTCCATGCGTTACATTCATCTCTGGCCCCATGCATGCCAAACTTTATGCGCTTTATGCGACTCTGGCCCCGTGCATGCCAGACTTTATGAGTTCCATGCGACTCTGACCCCATGTATTCCAGACTCCACGCATCCCATGTATCTCTGGCCTCATGCGTTCCATACACCATGCGTCCCATATGTCTCAGAATCCATGCGTCCGACTATAGAAGCATGAAAAATACGTTGTAGAGTTATACGCAGCATTTTAGTGCTGGGCGGCGTACAATATGACTTCAGAGCCATTGGCGTACAACAGAGCTTTGTTGTTAGTACAGCGTAAAATATAAGCTCCAGGACAATCCGTATAATACAGTATTTCCAGGCTGCTTCAGCGTAAAAAGGGTATTATACCGCCTTTATGGCATAAAACTCATCTGCTTTTAATACAGCATGGAAGTGTACGAGGAACGCTTCGTATTCCTCGAATGAACCTGTCAGATCATGCAAGGAACCTGACTCCTGACAACGAGTACTGCACAACTATCCAGACGATGGCTGTAATGATGGTGCGGCACAAAGACCCAAACCGTCATTTATGGACGTTTCCCTGATACAAAGTACTTTTACTCATACAAGGGAATATGTTGTCTAGTTTTACACAGGCAGATGTGAGCTTTTACGCTTAGCATAAGACAAAATAAACTGCCACGTCAAAAGCTGCTCTTCGTACAGAGCTCGAGGCACGTCTCTGCATTTAATGCTCAGAATGGGGGCAGATCTCTGCATTTAATGCACGAGATTTGGTTCTATTTTCAAAGACTAGGCGAGCCATAATTACGGCTAATACGTCCACATCATCACCTCTGTATGTTACGCCATCAGGCCATTTTTAGCTATAGGAGCACGTTGTACGCTATCTCCTTGAAATACGCCACCGGGCTATTTTTAGCTATAAGGAGTAAGCCGTATGCTATCTCCTCGGAATACGCCAACTCAGGCTATATTTGAGGGTCAGCTATATTTTACGCTAGCTACCTATCCATGCAGCATCAGGCTTCTACGCCTATTTGGCTTCTACGCCAACCTGACAACTATTTGGCTTCTACGCCATGGTGACAGTTATTGGCTTCTACGCCAACCTTTTCTACACAAGGGGCAGTTACCTACGTGGCTCGCATGCCGTGATCTTCGCAGCAGTTATACGTATTACCTCATGACGGGACATGTGTCACACGCTTATTCAGAAGATCACCTATACGTGGGTGGCAGTTATTATAACCGCCGCATAAAAAGTGCCATACTCTCTACTATCCGGCTTCTACGCCGACTGGACGGTTACTGTCACTAAAACCCTATAAATAGAGACCCCTATTGACAGAGGTCTAGGTCAGAAAAAGGTCAAAGAAATCGAAGAACAGAGAGAGAAGAGCTCAGACAGAGAGTAGTAATCGACGATTTTGGCATCGAGCATCCACTCCCTCTTACAATCTTTGAAGCATCTCCTTCTTCTACAGCACTTCTTCATCATCGTGTGGTCCAAGGAACAAAGTGATCGACTGCAGATCAGACTCCTATAGCAATATTTATCCAGATTAAAATTTGTACTTGACATCCTCGTATAGGATTAATTGTACTTCTTGTTTGTAAACCTAAGAAAGGGTTTTGTATAAACCTAGTTTTATTTCTTCCATTTATTATCAAACACAAGATGGCGACTCTGCTGGGGACCTCTTTCTCATCTGACAAGAAAGCAATTTCTCAACACGATGCGGTATCAGTAGGATCAATGAAGAAGACATTGGTCGTCCAGTTCGACCAATCCGCCTACGAAGATATGCTTCGAGCAGGGGTAGCTCTCACTCTCTCTCTGTCCAAGACAACAGGAAACTGCATAAGGTCTGGATGCCCAGGACATCCCCTACCATTCCTGCCGACTCTCCGGTTTATCCGACCAACCAGGTTGTAGCTGCATAACCTTCGCGCTCCGCGCATAAATCTCTGTCTCCCGTTTATGACGTGGAAGACAAAACTTCTGACAATGCCTCAGTGCTAGTCCAGAAGTCTACTCCGCGCCCGGCGCATAAAACTCTGTCTCTCGTCTGTGACGTGGCAGACAAAACTTCTGACAATGCCTCAGTGCTAGTCCAGAAGTCTACTCCGCGCTCTGCGCGTAAAATTCAGTCTCCCGTCTGTGACGTGGCAGACAAGATTTCTGATAATGCCTCAGCGCCAAATCAGAAATTCTAAACATGGTCTACGCGTAAAAATGCATCTGCCCTCCACAGAAAAGCAGATGGTCCCTACAATCTATGCAAGGGAAAACAAGTGGCGGACCACTCAACTTCTCGGCCTTTACGCCAGCAAGAGAAGAATCTGCCCGTTCTCCAGATTACGCGAGAAGCGGATGGCCAATTGAGGGCTTCCTCAGTGTTACGCCAACTTGAGCAGAGTTCCAAATTATGCCAGGTTAAACCCCTCAGCGTAAACCCGGTTGGCGGAGAGACACACTCCTCGGGGATTATCTGCTACTCAGATGGCTAACCTGCTGTACACGGGTGGCCGAGAAAAAGTTATGGTTCCCAATATCCGCATGCCGACTGATGTAAATAAGAGGAACAAGCCATCTTCCTCTTACTCTTCAGTCAATCCTCTTGACTTACGTGAATATCTGATCCAGAAGCTCAAGGATAGAGGATCTTCCAGCATGTCTATTACGCCTCCTAGGGAGCACTATTGTAATAGTCATAGGATTGTTGTTAATTATTGCTGTTCTGAAGCAAAAGGGTCAGTTTTCGACCGGTTGAACTACTCTCTGTCTTTCCAGGAAGAAGAGCCCGCACATGCATCAGTGAACATGGCTTTACATGTTCCTAGAGGAAGGTCAAATTCAAGACGTCATCCCTCTAGAACTCCAAGCCAAAGGAGATTCAACAAACTCCTTGAGAATATTGAAGCTGGGGTGTTCCGAAACACCCGTTCGAGGTTACGACAACCGGCTTCATATTCTTCTGATTCCGACACTGGGGGTTGCCAGTTTCCCGAATCAGATGCTGAAAGTATAGAGTCATTCTCTACAGAGACCTAAACTAGACCTTCAATGACATCCAGAGAAATGGGGGTCTATGCCATTGAAGATTGTTTGTGGTATTAAACGAAAGAATGAAAGTGTATTTCAATGACGGGGTTTATACGAAACCCGCGCCCTTTGGTTTACAAACAAACTTGTATAATTTAATCCTATACGAGGATGTGGGAGTACAATTTATTTAATCTGGGTATAAATTGCTATAGGTGTCTGATCTGCAGTCGATCACTTTAGCCCTTGGACCACACGATGTTGAAGAAGTGTCGTGGAAGACAGGTAGCAGCTTCGAAGGTTGCAGAAGAGGGTGGGTGCACGATGCCAAAGTCGTTGATCCCTGCTCTTTGCCTGAGCTCCGAACTCTCTCTCTCTCTCTCTCTCTCTCTCTCTCTCTCTCTCTCTCTCTCTTGACCTCCGATTCGATCTTTCTGGGAAGTTCGACCTTGTTCGATCTTCCTTTTTAGTTTTTTGACCCTGTTCGATCTTCAAGTTTGAAGTTTTTTGACCTTGTTCCCCATTGATAGGGGTCTCTATTTATAGACTTTTGGTGACAGTGACCACTCTGTCGGTGTAAAAACCGAGGAGTGGAAACACTACCAGAAAAAGTCAAATTAGCGACGTCTAAAAACGTCGCTAAATAACAATAAATCGTCGCTAATTAGGTTTAGCGACGTTTTGAAGCAGTCGGAAAACACCAAGTCGCTAAAACAAAAAATGTCGCTAAACGTCGCTATGCCGACGTTTTTTAGCGACTTTAATGTGTCGCTAAATTTAGCGACGTTTTGCGACGCCAAGTCACTAAAAAGCGACGTTTATTAAAGTCGCTAAACGTCGCTGATTAGCGACGTCAATCGCGACGTTACACCGACGTCTTTAATGACCTGGCTATACTTGCCATGTCAGCAATTGGCGACGCTTAGCGACGACTTTAGCGACGTCATTAGCGACGAACTTAGCGACGTTTTACAGTGTCGCTGATTAGCGACGTAATTAGCGACGTAAATTAACGTCGCTAAGCGTCGCTACACGTCGCTAATAACGTCGCTAATTTTAAAAAAATAAATAAATAAAATTTCCAGAATCAAACATTGGTGATTCTCTGCAGTTTTACAGCATCTTCATCATACACACCAACATGATTCAATCTAGTAAACTATATAATCCAATTAAATTAAAAACCACAAGAAGTATCAATCCAATTAAATGTGGATAACTATATAATCCAATTAAATTAACTAAAAAATTCAAGACCACAAGAAGCATCATACATCATGTCTATTGTTGAAGTACCAATAATTCATAAATAATAATAAAAATAACTAGACTACTACGGATCTGCAGGAGGCTGACCAGCGGCGCACTTCAAGGATAACAACTTCTCATACTCGTCCCGTGGAATCGACACCAATGTCGATGGAGAAGGCAGTGACGTCGGTGGCGGCCGTGCCCGCTCCAAGTCTGCGAGTCGCTGGTTGTAAGAATCCATGGTAGATAACAGCCTCGTACTGCTATCACCCATTGAATCCTGCATCCTCGTCAGGTTCTCGCCCATCGATAGCTGTGACGCATGCATCCTCGTCAGCTTCTCGCCCATCGATAGCTGTGACGCCTGCAGCTCCATGATGTTGCGATCATTGGAGGCTCTAATATCATTTGTCAATTCTCGTAGCTCCGTCATGCTGCAGTCGAGCATATCCAATCGTGCGATAAGCATCGGATCGTCCGCCTGCGGCTGGGACCGGGACTGGTCCTCCATACTTCGCAGCAAGTCGTCACGGAGAGACGCAATCTGACGGTCAACGGCCTCCTGGACGGCCTCCTGGACTCTGGCCGACGACTGCGAGGGCTGCGACTGCGAGGGGTGTGTGGAATGCACAGCTGTCGGGGAGGCCCTAGATGACTGCGTCGCAACCAGGGCGCCATAGGAGCCCGTACCGTAGTACGTACCCCTCTGGAGACCACCAGCTACGGTCACCCACAGGTCGTTCGCCGACGGAGATGGACCGGGCTGCGACGAAGCACCAGCCTCTCCAGGTGTAGGTGCACTAGCAGTCGCCCGCTCACGAAGCCTAAGATACTCGGCCTAGAAAAGGTTTAGAAACTCAATAATTGCCTAAGTTATATTAAAATAAACACAAAGTAAAGTAATACTTACATAGGTCTGTGAGGCCCTCTCATCAATGAGATTTCCGTCCTTGCGATGGGTGGCCAAGAAGACGGTCAACCAAGAAGGAAAATGGCATCTCATTTCTTGTTCTACTTCTTCGTCTGTTATGTAGGGTCTAACCGACCTCAACTCATCATTATATGTGCTGAAAAACAATGATGCAACTGCTAATTAGTAGCATAATAGTATCTTATACTATTACATTGAGATGATGTAAACATGGACGTATTAATTACTTACCCCTCTAGCTTCTCCACTTCATCCTCGTCGCAATTGAGTAATATATACAATTGAGCAGCCCTTAGCTCATCGTCATTCAAATATCTTTTCTTCATTTTTCCCGAAGGCTTTCCGGATGCATTGAATACTTTGAGTATTGCATCATTAGATTCCTTATATGCGTCGTCGTTTCTGGGAGCTTTCGTCCTATTAGTAGCAACATGCGGTTTGAAATACGTCGAGCAAAAGTTTGTAATCTCCTCGAGAACATAAGCTTCACAAATAGATCCTTCAACCCGTGCCTTATTTTTTACCTTTCTCTTTAGGTGATTCAGATGACGCTCGAAGGGGTACATCCACCGATAACCGACAGGACCACCAACACGTGCCTCATAGGAAAGATGAATTGGCAAATGCTCCATAGAGTCGAAGAATCCTGGAGGAAACACCTTCTCGAGCTTACATAGTGTTACCGCAATGTCCCTCTCTTGCTTTTCTAGACGATCGACGAGCAACTTAGTACAACAAAGATCTCTGAAGAATATGCTCAGCTCTGTCAATGGGTCCCAAACGACCTGCGGTAAGAATTCCCGAAATGCAATCGGAATTAACCTCTCCATGAATACATGACAATCGTGGCTCTTCATACCTACTAGTTTGTTCTCCTTGAGGTCGACGCATCTTCTCAAGTTCGACACGTACCCGTCTGGAAACTTTAGACCCTGAATCCACCTACAAAGTCTACCTTTATCCTCTTTATCCAGTGAGAAAACTGACTTAGGTTGCTTTAACTTTCCATTCCCCTCCTCTATCAGATGCAATGAAGGACGTCTACATATGTCTTCTAAGTCCAACCTGGCCTTCGGATTATCTTTCGTCTTCTCCTTTACATCCATTACAGTATTAATTATGTTATCAAACACATTCTTCTCGATATGCATGACATCAAGGTTATGTCTGATCAGATTGGTGCTCCAATATGGCAGATCCCAGAATATACTCCTCTTCGTCCAGTTATGGGTGCGACCAAATCCGTCACACTTGTACCCCTTAGCAGGCTCTTCGATAGCACTTGGTAAATATTTTACCTCTTCCCATATCGTGCATCCGGGCCACCTTAGAGGTGGATTGGCCTTCTCCACAACTCCCGTACGAAAAGCATTCCGATTCCTCCGGTACGGATGATCCTTCGGCAAAAATTGTCGATGACAATCGAAGAAGCACGGTTTGCCTCCGTGTTTCAAACGGAAAGCCTGAGAACGGTCCATGCAATACGGACATGAGAGACGACCATGGGTGCTCCATCCCGATAATATTCCATAGGCCGGAAAGTCGTTGATGGTCCACATAAGTGCTGCCCTCATCTGAAAATTTTGCTTTCTAGAAACATCGTACGTGTTGGCACCTACTTTCCACAGCTGATTCAACTCATCTATCAAAGGCTGTAAGTACACATCGATGTTCCTCTTCGGATTGTTCGGACCCGGGATAATAACGGTTAG
This sequence comes from Iris macrosiphon, assembly GCA_036927795.1. Classification (NCBI taxonomy): domain Eukaryota; kingdom Viridiplantae; phylum Streptophyta; class Magnoliopsida; order Asparagales; family Iridaceae; genus Iris; species Iris macrosiphon. The sequence continues at coordinate 60,213,671 of JAYESA010000012.1, read as the reverse complement.
GAACATATACGGAGTCTTCATGCACATCCAAGGCGGTAGATTGTACGGAGTGACGATCACAGGCCAACACGAATACTGGGAGCCCGAAAGTCTGAATGGGGTAAAACCGTCAGAGCAGAGCCCCAATCTGACATTACGCGCTTCCTCGGCAAAATATGGATACTCTCGATCAAAGTGCTTCCATGCTTCTCCATCGGATGGATGATCCAATACTCCTTCGATCTGTTTTCGCCTGTGCCAACTCATGTTTTCTGCAGTCTCCTTAACCATAAACAACCGCTGCAACCGCGGCGTCAAAGGCAAGTAGTGCATCGAATCGGTAGGCTTCCTTGCACCGACAGACTTTCCTCTAACAGTGGCCTTGTAGCGATCAGCACCACAAAATCTACATGCATCTTCATCCTTGTCGTCTTTGTAGTACAACATGCACCCGTTGCGACATGCATCGATTTTCTCGTATCCCATCCAAAGCGATCTCACCATCCTCTTAGATCGATAGAAGTCTTTAGGCAACTTTGTACCCTCGGGCAAGATCTCTATAATCAAATCGAGCAGTCGATTATAGCATTCTTGCGACATGTTAAAATCGGACTTGATGCTCAATAATCTTGTAACCACCTCCAACGGTGAATGGTCCTCACAACCAGGATATAGTGGAGTCCTTGCATTCTCAAGCAACTCCATAAACTTTGCAGCATCGGCATTCGGTGCCTCCTCAGCTGCATCATAATTGTTTGGATTGAAACTAGGTCCTGCCGCATCATAATTGTCAGGATTGAAACTAGGCCCCGCCGCATCATAATTGTCAGGATTGAAACTAGGCCCCGCCGCATCATAAACCATGTTCACCAACCCGTTGTCGTAAGCATCGTGGTCTTGGACATCCATATACGGCTCCACATAGGGCTCCGACTCCGATGCTAGAGATACAAGTTCTCCGTGCGCGGTCCACTGATAGTAATTCGGCGTAAAGCCCTTCGAGTATAAATGATATGTAACTTCCACTTCTGGATGATATTTCCTGTTGCGACATCTCACACATGGACACTTAATTTTGGTACCGTCCATGTACTGAGGGAACGCCTTGGCGAACTGCAGCAACTGCTGTACACCCTCAATGAATTCATCTCGCACACCGCACATGTCATCAGGATGACGGTTGTACATCCACGAACGATGACGCAGATAGTAATTCATATCCATTTCTAGATACTTCTGCAAAATTGACAGTATGTATCATATAAATCATTACATGCAAAATTAACTTCTGTGTCTGTGTCAGTGTCCGTTATTGGAAAAGCAGTATATATATATATATATATATATATATATATATATATATATATATATATATATATATATATATATATATATATATATATATATATATATATATATAACATTACCCAAATAATATCTTAATACCACTTTACTACTATACCTTAACCCACTTCTGTGTCAGTGTCCGGATTTTAGTGTAGTAGGCTCCAACCGAAGCCAATAAGTTTCTTGAGATGCATGTCCTTAATGATGCATGCTGCGATGATATCTTTGCTCCATTAGAGGCTCTTCATACTGCTAGCTAGTGATTTCAGTAAGTGTTGAAATTAATCCTTTATTTATTTAAGCTGATTTGTAAGTTTCGTTTAGCTAATTCAACTGTTATAGTCATATTATTTAGACCATTAGGCACTTCTTGAAACTGGCAGTAGGGTGAGGAACTGAGATACATAACTCCGCAGTACTTTGCTTTCGGCAATTAACCCCTATATATATTGGGAGTGGAACGAGGAAGTAGCTAGAGCTCAAAATTCTTGGGGCACAATTAAGGACGGTTGCTTAGATCATACACTTCCTGGTCGAATAATTGGCGTTCTAATTAATTTGATCACATGATCAGTTGTTGTACGAATATTCAGGAATTAGTTCTAATTTGTTCACCCAATGTACGTAGTCATGACATATGAACATGGATTCAATAATAGCCATCATTTCTTCCCCTCCTCCATTGGACCAATGAATAGTAACCACAAAATCAAACAATTAGTATGTATGTATGTATGTATATATATATATATATATATATATATATATATATATATATATATATATATATATATATATATATATATATTGCAAAAGTGCAAATAAATACACTTATGTTCTTTCTTTCTTATTCATCGATCCATATTATTTATTTATTTTATACTTGAAAGAAGAAATTAAAATCTGATCTCTACATGATCGCACATGCATGAACATTGTCAAAAAACCTAACCCTAACCCTAACCCTAACCCTAACCCCATGTCAAAAAACCTAACCCTAACCCTAACCCTAACCCTAGGTCCAGATCAGTGTCTGTGTCAGTGTGTGTGTGTGCCGTGTCTGTGTCTGTGTCAGTGTCAGTGTGTGTGTCATGTTTGTGTCAATGTCACATGTGTCCTGTGAGAGAGAGAGAGAGAGAGAGAGAGAGAGAGAGAGTATACCTTGCCGGAGTAGTCGCGGTCGACGGAGCTGGGGGGGGGGAATTTGTTTTCGAATCGAAATTTCAACTGACGGGGAAAAATGAAACCGACCCCTAATTAACCAAATTTTAGCGACGTTTAGCGACGTCCAATAAAAAATGTCGCTAATTTAAATATTTGCGACGTAAAGGACGTCGCTAAACACGTTGCTAAATATTTTGAGTTTAAATATCGCTATATACGTCGCTAAATGTCGCTAAATTAGACATATTAGCGACGTTTAGCGACCTTAATTAAACTTATAGCGACTTATCTTTTAAAATCGTATTAAAAGTCGCTAAACGTCGCTAAATGTCGCCATTTAGCGACGTCTAGCGACGTGTTTATAATGAGTCGCTAATTTATATATTATTAGCGACGTTTCTTTTGACGTCGCTAAAATACGTCGCTAATCCCGCTTTTTCTAGTAGTGAAAGTACAGCACCCTTTTACACAACGGTTAAAATAACCAATGCCTGCGTATAGATGACCTTTTGAGTGAGCATGTGACGCGTGTCCAACTAAGGGGATAAAACGCGTATATCTGCTGCGAAGATCATGGCGTAGAAGCCACGTAGGTAGGTATCCCTTGTTTAGAAGAGGTTGGCGTAGAAGCTAAATGACTGTCACCCTGGCGTAGAAGCCGGATAGGCATAGAAGCCGAATAGGCGTAGAAGCCGAACAGGCGTAGAAGCCGAATGGGCGTAGAAGCCGAATGGTCGTAGAGACTGAGTGGGCGTTAGAAGCCGAATGATCGTAGAGACTGAGTGGGCGTTTGAAGCCGAATGAGCACAGATCTTGAATGGGCGTAGAAGCCGCTGTGTACCGTGCCAGAGTGCTGATGTGGACGTCTTAGCCGGAATTACGGTTTTTGAAGATATAATCAAATCTCTTGCAGAGATTTGCCACCATCTTGTGCATTAAATGCGGAGGCGTATTTTGAAGGTCTGCAGCCCTTCTGTGCAACTGTCGCAGAGACGTACCTCCAGAGAAACTGTCACCGCTTTATGTAATTTAGACATAGAGACGTGCCTCGAGCCCCGTACGAAGTACAGCTTTTGACGTGGCAGGCGGTTTGTCTACTGCGGAACATGTTTGTCTGTGTAAAGCAAGGCAGCGTATCCCCTTGTACGCGAAAGAGCAGTTTATGCTGAGGGGACGTCAGTAAATGACGGTTCGGTGATATTTTAACCAAATCCTCTGTATTAAATGCAGAGATCCGCCATCATACTGCGGTGTGCATCCCGAGGGGTCTGCCCTCGTTTTCAGCCGTTGTTTGGGTAGCCGTGCAGCACTTTTTGTCAGGAGTCAGAGGTCAGGTTCACTGCGTGACTTTGATAGGTTCATTTCGGGGAAGACGAAGCGTCTCTCGTACGCTTTAACGCTGCTTTGAGAGCGGATGAGTTTTACGCCATGGAGGCGATGAAGAACCCTGTTTACGCTGGAACGGCCTGGACGTACTGCACTTACGCGGATGGTCCTTTGAGCTTGTACTTCACGTTGTGTTTAGCGGAGAAAGCTCTGCTTGTACGCTTGATGGCTCTGAAGGCCTCTGTTTATGCTGCTCTGCATCAGTATGCTGCGTAGCTCCTCCCAACATATTTTTTATGCTTCTACAAGACCCCCTTCAAAGCTTTTAAATTCCTCCGAATTTGAAACGCTTTGAATGAAGCATGAACGGCCCCTCGTAACTCGAAATATTTCTGAATGGAGCGTTGAAACGGTCGATACGGACTTTATGGCAGATTTATTGGGGACCGCTGTGATCTCTTTCGCCTATAAAAAGGCTGGGGGAGTTAACCTGTTCTCCCCACATTCCCATCACCATGCAGAGATGATCGTCGGAGTTCGTCGGGTCGACCTGAGGAAGAAGAAGATCATGTTCTTCCAGCATGTAAGGAGCCGAAAAAGACGGTGTCTTCGAGCAAGTGTCCACTGCAAAGATGGATAATGGAAGGATATCTTAGCCTCCCTTGCTCGGGATAATCAGCAACTTTATATGGCTGTTCTTCGGGAGAGACGAAGAATCATATTTCACCACGCTGCTTGCAAGTGGCACTTTCTCCAGTTACCTCTGGTGATGAGAGGCAGACAGACCGGCTAGAGTGGCGGCGGTCTGTAGGAAAGCATAATTACCCTGCTTTCCTTCTGTTGGAGGATGGGTCATATACCCAGCTTTGTATCCTCCTACCACTGATCATCTTCTTGGAAGAAGAGGAAGATCACCAAGGCGAGAACCTGTCAGAACAGATTCCGAGGGCGGCCTTCAGACGACGAGGGGGTATCTCCTTCGTAGATGGAGTTTCCCTCGGATGTAATCATGACTTTGATTTTAATAAAATTGTCTTCTTCTTCATATGATCATCTTGCCATATGTTGCTGTGAAGTCTGAATATGTGTAGCTTCAATACGTCTGATTATTTATGCCAACTCTGATAAGAAGAGTATTAGGCCCTGTCCTTTACGTGTAGTGAATAGTCCATAGAACGCTGTTTAAGCATGTTGAACCTTTAGAACTGTTTTGTTGCTAGGACTGAGGGACCGCATAGAGCTCTGAACTGCTACTTCTGATGAGCAAAAATTTTGTTCAGACTTTGTCTTAAAGAATGATCTCTCGAAACTCCCTTGGAACAGGGTCGAGAAATGGCTATCAAACTGAGTTGCCATCTTGACAGACGAGATATTCAGATTGGAGTCTGAATAAACCTCCAATTTTGGACCCGAGAAGAGTAATTTCTCAATGTTTGAACTCTGTGTTTCGGGTACTTGGGATACTTTGGGGTCAAGAACGAGTATCTTCTGTGTGAACTCTTTGTAATTGACCGCTTCGGGGACTGTTCGGATATGCGAAAAGTCGTGGAGGGTAAAATCATCAGTCTGTAGCCTTTGGGCGTAAAATACCATCAAGCGTGAAATCGTAGACTTGTGGTTCCTGAGCGTGAAGTCGTAGGTTTGTAGCCTCTCGAGCATAAAAACTAGCGAGCACAAAGACATCCGGACGTAAAACCATAGACTTATAGCTGTCAAACGTAAAGCCGTAGATTCATAGCTGTCGAGCGTAGAAAGCTCCTTTAGCGTAGAACTGTAGATCTGTAGCTCCTGAAAAGAAAATTTCTCCGAGCGTAAAGTTTGCGGATCTGTTGCTTCTGAGAGTAAACTGAGCGCCACCGAGCGTGAGATCATCGATTTGGTATCTGCTGAGCGTAAAGTCGTAGGTTTGTTGCCTCTCGAGCATAAAAGCTATCGAGCACAAAGGCATCCGGGCAAAAAACTATAGACTTATAGCTTGCGAGCGTAAAACCGTAGATCTATTGCTGTCGAGCGTAGAAAGCTCCTTTAGCGTAGGAACCGCTGAACTGCTTTGCGCGAAGAATCTTTTTGAATTCGCTGATTGTCCGCCTTCCCTGAATAATAGGCTGACGTAGGACCCAATCATAACCCAATATTTAATTTAGGAGATTTGGTTAGGGTTTCGAGGAGTCCGTCCGAGGATTCGAGGAGTCGACTCGAACTCTATATATATCCCAAGCTTTTGAGAGAAAAACTTTTTATCTGTCTTCTGCGAAAGCGAGCTTTCGACTGTCCGAGTTTTTCTTCGTTCCTTCTCCGAGCACTTCGAGTCTTCAGAAATGGCGCCGAAATAAACCCCCTCCACTAAGGGAAAGAGCATAGGTTCTTCTTCTCATTCTTCTGCCCCAGCGAGGGAGTCTTCGGTTGGGCAAGGTGAACTTCCTTCTGAGCGAAGTATCCCGCCGACAAGCAGCGCACCCGGTCTTAGAGGTAGAGCCTTTGGGGTGACAAAAAACGACAAAAAATCCTAGCACACGTTGAACGTGACCGCGCTAGGTCGTCTTCTGTGCTGATAGCCTCTTTGAGGAAGATGATGCACGGAGGCATTTTCATCCTTTACGTCCATATTTCTAATGTGCCAGCGTAACAACTCCATATTTTCGTAGTTCCGAGCGTAAAAGCTCTGGCTACCGAAAATTGGCATATGTCGTAAAATTTGAGTTTTACGCTTGTGGAGGGGACTTCCGGCGTAAAATAATCAAATTTGTACAATCCTGGCGTAGGGCACAGACTATCGTTTCTTTTGGTCTGTATGTTTGTGCAAGATTTGTAATGACATTTTTCTTGTACTTTTGCAGTTGATGTGGGTGAGTCTCCACTGGCCGAGGTGATGGGTTCCGCTGCCGGGATGCTGCACTCGAACTATCTGGAGGATCTGTCCCACGTGACATTTCTTATCTCCGGACCCCAGTACCCTGAAGGAAGGGGGATCTTGATATCGGCTCAGGGTGAGCGAATGCTACTGAGCATGATCAACGGGGTGCCCCTAACGTACGTAGACGGGGAGCAGTACATCAAGTCAGCCTTTCTCTTTGGGGACATGATAGACAAGCAGTCCCAGACGAAGCCCAAGAGAGAACCCTGGGTTTTCCCGGCCGAGAGCGTGGTCTTGTATCTGCCCATGATGCCGAGAGATTATCCCATCTCGGCTTTCTTCCATGCCACACATCGCAGGAGGATGTCGTGGACGCTAACTCCCGATCTTCACGGCAAGCCGGAGAAGATCTTTCATCTGAAAGGGGCTGACCAGGGGTCGTTTGTCAGCCGCCCTTCCGACGTTGTGACGTTGTTCAGAGGACTGTTCTCGGGCAGTGTTCCGAGTGAAGACAGCTCAGTGATCCAGCCGGTCCAATTGCCGACCTTCTGCAACGACTTCATGGGACGAGGTGGGGTATATCCCAAGGAGAACCCTCGGTGCAATGGGTGGATCACCCCAACAAACTTCCGATGGACTTGCCTAGTTAACTGGGCTTTGAAGCACTTTCGAAGAGAGCTGGAGGGCATTGGACTGTATGCCGCTGTGAGTGCGACGAGTGTCAGGTTGCCGCCCAATCCTAATTTGTTCTTGGCACTAATGGAGCGATATATTTCGCTCACTGGGACCTTCGCCACTCCACTGGGGGAGCTGGGATTGGCCCTTCATGAGATGGCAGTTGTCTCGAGACTGCCGATGGGGGATACCATGAAGAGTATGTCCCCACCAACCGGGAATTGGGGGACTTGGACCCTCGGGTGGCAGAAGTGTATCAGGAGATGATGTGTCAATACTTCGCGTGCACCGCTTTCTATAACAAGCCTTCTGATTTGGCTCACATCACCAAGTGGATGTCCTACCTCTTCTTCCACCGAGCCAGGGCCGTCAAGTCAGAGAAAGCCTCGGGGGGCAAGAATGAGCCCGTGAACTGTTTGGGCGTGCTTAGTGTCCAGGTCGTTGAGGATCTTATGGAGGAGGCTAAGGCTCCAGATCAGATTCTCGTTGAGGGGGTAGGAAAGTATCCCGAAGGCACTAAGGCCTACAGTTACTTGAGGCGCTGCCGCAGGCCTCTGTCTAAGGAAGCCCAGCTGGCCGGTTTCCTCTCGATATGGCTGCGTCGAGTAGTAGTGCCTGGTACTGCGTTCGCGGACCGCATTCACCGAAATATCCTATGGCCGGCAGTGCCCCTGGTATTCGGGGCAAGTCTGGGCTTGCTTCCTGCCATGGTGTGCCGTATACAGGCTGGCCTGAGAGCCATGAATGATGGGTTGCTCGTCGATGAAGCTCGGCGTGAGAGTTTTCCCCGGGTGGAATTACCATACCTGTATTTGATGGGATGGTTAATTCTCCACAACCCCCGGGTGATGTCTCCCGGCTCTGGTAGCAGCTCGGGGGGTAATTTCTTGCTGAACTACAAGGACTCTCCCTGGAATGTGAACACAACTTTGGATTGTCGACTGGTGTTGAACCTCAGTCACGGTTGGAAGCTCCTCTGTACTCCCCCTCCTGTACATCGCAATCAATCAGGGACGAGGCTTGAGGATTCAAGTGGAGAGAAGACCGATCTTTCTCCGAAAGCTTTTAATTGGTTGGTCTGCATTAGACCCTCCCATCTGTTGTACAGGAGCGAAGATCATTGCTTCTTCGAGCCCTACTTGCCCAGTCGGTTCGTCCGGCAGTTTGGGTACGATCAGTTGCACGTGGGCAATACCGTCACCAGCTTCAGGTCCAGGGGCGGACTCATTGATGGAGCCAGAGGGTGGCGATATTTTATCATGGGTTGTACGGGACCAATCTTCATTGTGTCGGTCGTTACAACCTCCACGGAGCTCCGCATTCTCCATTCTTACGCCCAGTTCTATGTGGCGATTAACACCTTCCATCGCGATTTTGATAAGCGTGGAAGCTTCAGGGTGCCTCCTTCCCAGTCTGGGGGAAGAGTTGAAGTCCCCTCGGTTTCTTCTGACGAGGGTGAGGAGTCTGGCACTCAGGATGAGCCTCTGGTGTCGGCGCCGAGGTGTGAAGTGCCTCCGGCTGTGGGGGCTTTGGTAATCTCTTCTGGGAAGCGACGGGCTTCTGCCCCGAAGGAGGCTTCTCTTCGTAAGAGGAGGAAGGAGACGGTTGCTCGTCCTCTCCGCATTCTTGGTATTGAGGCTCCTGGGAGTGAGCCTGCATCTCCCCATATCAGGGATGATTCTTTGGTTGGAGGTTCCTCGCCTTTTAGAGAGGGACCTTCTACAGTTCCAGCCGGCGGTGCCGAAGAATCTTCGCTAGAGGTCGCTGTCGTGGCTACTGCTCCAGGTAGTGGAACGAGATTTCCTGTGTGGCCGCGGCAGATGGGAGAATCTTTCCCTAGACCAGCAACGGATAAAACCCTCGCTGTGTCAGCGAGCACGTCTAGCGAGATTCCAGTTGACGAACCTCGACTGCGTCTCGGTGAAGGCTTGGCAGAACTCCGGACGAAGTCGGTTGGCCCACCTCCTTCTCCAGGTATGATAGTTCGCATTGCGTCATTAGAGCGTGGTTTAGCTACATCGGCTGCAGATGCGCCATATATACCGTTGGCTCCGGGTAAATGTCGTCTTTATGTCTCCCTTTAGAAAGATTACCATCATATTGATATCAACTTTCTGGTCCTTTTCCCAGGGGATGGCGTCCACGGGGAATACGGCGTTGAAGCACCTTCTGGCTCTGCTCCGGCTCCTGGCGATGATACGGAGGCTTTCGACTTCGAGGAGGAAATACCTTCGGGGGCCAGCTCGCCTGGAGTGGTTTCGTCACCTCGAGAGGAGGACGAACCTGTCATCGTGACTTCGTCTCTCGCGAGTATGCTAATGACTTCGACCGTCGTCGTTGCACCTCCTTCGGTCGTACCACCCGTCGAGGCGGCGGCTATGGCCACTTTGTCTGCAATCATTCCCGGAGGGGGACTTGCTGATATCGTGGCCACTCCTGGAGTTCAATCGGATCAAGTTGCGCTGACTGAGCAACATACCAGCCTCTTTTACATCGGTTTGAAAACGATGATATCGATGGTGTTGGCAAAGAGTCTAGACTTCGGGCGCTTGAAGAAGACTTCTCAGTTTTCGATCGGGGCTGTCAGGGAGTTCGGCGATCCTGGGGTAGCTGACGCCCTGGAGGCGGTGGTTAATGGTTTAGAGCAACCCATTAACGAATACTTGCAACTGACTCGGGGCAGCTTTGATGCTGAGGTCCAGGCCAGATACGACCTCATGACTGCGCGGCTTTCTACGCAGCTGGAAAGCCTAGACAACTCCATCCAAACACATAAGCTGGAGATGGATAAAAGAAAAGCTGTCATAGAAGAGGCTCTCGCTCTTGAGACGAAGCTCCGATCCGAGCACGAAGGGAACGCAGCGAGGGCCCGCAAGCTGAAGGAAAAACTTGCTCTTGCAGAGGAGTGGGCTTCTCAGTCGTTGGCAGGTCTAGATGTAGCGACTGGTCGACTGAGCGCAGCGCGACGGGATTTGGAGCGCGCAGAAGCTGCCCGTGCGGGCTCTCTTCGGGCAAGGGCTGAGCTGACCCTTACGAACAATCCCGAGGCACGGCTGGAGCGGGCTCGCGCCGATGCCTTGGTTTCCAGGAATGAGAAGATAGCTGCACTGAGCGGCTGATTCGCGATCTGACTGCTCCCCCCTCATGATGTATCCTTTCTCTTTTCACTTCCCCAGATGTAATTTATTAGGAATAAATAAAAGCGACTCTTTTCTGACCTTTGTGGACCCATCATTTCGGAATGTAAATGACAATTTTTTAGGCGAGAGTAATATCAGAGGTAGTATGGACATGATAGACTCTTGATAAACTTTTTAGCAGGATATATCTATTCAGAGGTCATACAGACATGATAGGATATGATCCAGCTAGTTTCATTTTGGGAGTAGTTTTGTCAGAATTGAGATCCTCGCTATATTCCACTCGAGCAGGGGAGATTAAGCATAGTACCTTTTTAGGAATTTGTCGTTGATAGGAGCCATTAACAGGTCTCCATTTGGCTGGACTATCCTGTAGGTGTCGTTTAAGAACGTTTTCTCGATCACATAAGGGCCTTCCCACTTGGGCTGGAATTTGCCTTTACTTCTGTGAGTAAGAATCATCGGCCTTCTTACGGCTAGAACTAGCTCGCCGACTTTGAACACTCTTTCCTTTACTCTATGATTGAAAGTTTTGGAAATGCGTGCTTGGTAGAGCGCGATGCGCTGCTGAGCTTGGAGGCATTTCTCGTCTAATCCTTCTAGCTCTTGGAGCCTTAACAGGTCATTCTTTTCTCAAGTTAGCTCACTAGTCACGGCTATCCTGAGTGACGGAATCTGGATTTCAATGGGGAGAACTGCTTCGCTCCCGTAGACCAGCGAGAATGGGGTACAACCTGTCGGTGTTCGTACCGTTGTGCGGTATGCCCAGAGACATTCGCCCAGCTTCTCATTCCAATCTCTCTTGTTTGAAGAGACGAATTTCTTCAAGAGTTTGATAATGTTTTGTTGAAAGCTTCCGCCAAACCATTAGCAGCTGGATAATATGCCATAGAGGCAATATTGTGTATCCGATTTTTATCGCAAAATCGATGAAACGCTTGGCTGATGAACTGAGGCCCATTGTCGTAAATTATCCTCCGGGGTACCCCAAAGCGATAAATAATGTAATATTTGATAAAGCTGATCATATTAGACGCCTTTACCTCAGTGAGAGGGATCGCCTCTGCCCATTTGGAGAAGAAATCCGTGATGGCCAGTATAAACTGGTGACCGCTGGAAGAAGACGGGTGAATAGGACCAATGATATCCATACCCCACGCTTCGAAAGGCCAGGACGCAACCGTAGGATATAGATATTCAGACGGTTGATGTATGAAGTCTGCATGAACCTGACAGGCTCTGCATTGTCTTGCATACTGTACAGCATCTGCGATCATAGTAGGCCAGTAATGGCCCATTCTCCTGATACGATCCTGTAGCTTAGGACCGGGTTGATGCGCTCCGTATACGCCATCGTGAGCTTCCCGGATAATCTGCTGTGCTTTGTCTTCAGATAGACATCTCAATAGCAGTCCGTCGTAGGTCCGGCGATATAGGCATTGTGAAGATGCATCGTAGTAGAAGCGTAATGATCGTCTTTTGACGGATACTGCTTCTTTGGGGTCCACCGACAAGATTCCGTATGCGACGAAATCTATGAAGGGACTTCTCCAGTCTCTTCTAGGGGGGTCTGTGTTCATAGCGTAGCTGCGTTCTATGTGAAAGTTGTTCTTCATACAGAATAAATCTCTGTTAAGAAGGATTACCGAATCCTGCCTTCTTATAGGAGTGGCTAAATCTGCAACTAGACTGGCTAGGGCATCAGCTTCTAGATTCTGAGATCGAGGTACATGCTCTAGGAAGAACCCTTTGAATGTTATGGCTATCTCGACCGTCGTTCGGTGATAGGGGATGAGGTCTGGATTCCGGACTTCATATATTCCTCTAACTTGATTGACGATAAGCAGAGAATCACCGAATGCTTCCAGGAACTAAACCCCCAACTCTTTGGCGACTTGGAGCCTGATTAGCAGAGCGTTGTACTCTGCCACATTGTTGGAGCAGGGCTCGCTAAGAGAATATGCTCGGTAGATGATGAGCTGATCAGGAGTGACCAGGATGACTCCTACTCCTGAAACGATATTTCCCCTAGGATCGGTTCTGGAGGCACCATCGAAGAAGAGTTGCCATGCGTCACTTTCCATTACGGAATTACATTCTGCAACTTCGTCGGGAATGTCCTCGTATAATTTGGAGGCCTCCGGGATCGGGTGAGCAGCTAGGAAGTCAGCCAGTGCTTGGCCCTTGATGGACTTCTGCGGTACGTACACCATGTCATATGGTGTTAATAGCATCGCCCAAGTCGCGAGTCGGGAATTAAGAGCACTAGGCTTTCTCATCAGTACTCGAAGAGGGTTGATCCTGGAGATGATATGAATAGTCTGGCCGGCGACATAGTGTCGCGTCTTCTGGATAGCGAACATCAGAGCCAAGCATTCTTTCTCCACTGGGTTGTACCGGTATTCGTCTCCGACCATCATCCTGCTGAGGTAGTAGATAGCTTGTTCATGACCCATGTCGTTCTTCTGTACGAGAAAAGCTCCTAGCGAATGATCCATCGCTCGAACGTACAGCAAGAATGGTCTTCCCATGACGGGAGGTACCAGAATTGGCGGACTGGTGAGGTAGTGCTTGATATCTCTGAACGCTTGCTGACAGACTTCATCCCATACGAAGGATACACCTTTCTTCATGAGATGAGAAAAGGGCTGACATCTCCCCGAGAGGTTGGATATGAATCGCCGAATATAAGCCAGACGGCCTTGAAATCCCCGGAGTTCCCTCAGATTACGGGGCGATCGCATTTCTACGATTGCCTGGACTTTGTCGGGGTCCACCTGGATGCCTTTGGCGGTGATGACAAATCCCAGAAACTTGCCACTGGATACACCCAGAAAGGACTTCGTAGGGTTCATCTTGAGTTGATGTTGGCGCATTAACTCGAATACCGTCCTCAAGTCTTGAATGTGATCACCTTTGAGGCGACTCTTGACGGCTATGTCGTCCACGTAACATCCCACTGTTTTGCGTAAATGCTCATAGAATATGTTACTCATAGCCCGTTGGTATGTAGCCCCGGCGTTCTTTAATCTGAAGGGCATGACCGTATAGCAATATACCCCCAATAGTGTCCGGAAGGCAGTGTGCTTCTCGTCTTCAGGATGCATCATGATCTGATTGTATCCTGAGAATCCGTCCATGAGAGACATGCGTTCAAAGTCGCAGGTGTTGTCGATTATGATGTTCGTGATAGGAAGAGGGAATTCATCTTTGGGGCAGGCCGCATTCAGATCTCGGTAATCGATGCAGATATGTACCTTCCTATTTTTCTTTATGACTGGGACAACGTTGACGACCCAGTCGGGATGTTGTTCTTCCCAGATGAAACCACAGGCTATCAACTTCTTGACTTCAGCTTCAATGGCGTCCATCATATCCGGGCGGAACCGGCGTTGGTGCTGCTTCACAGGCTTTGAGTTGGTCAATATGTTGAGTTTGTGAGTAGCCACCTTCGGGTCTAGGCCCGGCATGTCCCCATAATCCCACGCAAAGACGTCGACGTATTCCTTTATCAGCTGTATAATTTCTTCCCTTTCAGCTGGGGGAAGATTGTCACTGATAAATATCGGCTTTGGCAAAAGTTCACCCCCAACATCGATTTGGATAACTTCATCTTTGGTGGGAGGTTCTCTTTGCTCGAAGCAAAATTCCCATCGCGTATCCATTTGTTGAGCCCAAGAGTCATTCTCAAACGGCTCAGAATCCTGTTCATCTGCTTCTGAGGGATCTGTCACTACCATATTTACTGATAGTGTTTGTTCGAGAGCATCAGGTGAGTCGGGGGGCGACGAGCCATTCTGGGAGGAGGGAAAGATGTCCTCGTCTGACTTGGAAGTCGTAAGGGAGGTGGTATACCCTAACCCGAAATGAGTTTTTCGATAGCGAGGGTTGCCGCGTGACGACGTTTGTCTGCCTCTTCCGTAGTTGAGGCATGGCTTCCACTTCAAGTCGTAGCCCATGTTTTGCATGATCTTCAGCACTTGCGGGCTGTATCGGTGAACTTGTATTTTCCCAGTATCGTCATCGAAAGGATATTCCTGGTTAGCCGGTTGATTGCGCATGCGGCCGAAGAATATCGGACGCTGACTGCTACAGGTAGGCGGGACAATGAAGATAGAATCCTCATGGGGTCCATACGTTGTGATAACGTTGGATGATGACGCTACTTCCTAGACATACGGACGGTAGGAGTTTATAGCTTCCAAGAATTTTTGTGCTATGGGTTCTACCTCGTCACGGGGAGTGGATTCCTATTTCGGCATTTGAGCGTCAATATACTGGAAAAAAGGATTTTTATTATCATCTGAAACTCCGTTCCTGGTTGCATTTACATCAGTCGGCTGCCTGTCGCGCCGAAGGTTGATGACCAAGGGTGGGGGCTTTCGGTTCAAAGTGATCACCAGAGGATCACTCCCTTCTCCTGACCTGGTCTTGTTCAGGTGGATAGCCACGGGCTCTATGGATTTTGGACGAGTGGTTCGTCCTTTCACTCTGATTGACAGCGGTAGTACGGCAGAGGGTTCTCCTGGCTCCCGGTGGGATCCTTTCTCTGCATCGCCTGATACTTCTTCCATGTGGTCTTGGGAGTACAATACGGCATCGGAATAGTAGGATTCTATTCCTTTGAACGGGTTTAGGTCAGCCACCTCCGTTTGTACCGTTCCTTGTGCGTCTACATATTTAAGGCATTGATGTAGGGTTGAAGGAACGATGTTGTGGTCGTGGATCCACGGTCTTCCCAGCAAAATGTTGTAGGATACCTCTGAATCGATGACGTAACATGTGGCTACCGATCTAAGGTTGCCGATCTGGATCCTCAGGCGAATTTTCCCCAACGGCTTACTTCTTCCGGCGTTGAAACCCACGATTGTAGTGGTGGTGTAAGCCAATTCGCTGGTAGAAATTCTCAGCGGTCTGAGCAGACTATGAGGGATGATGCTGATCGACGATCCCGGATCTATGTGAATCCGATCGACCTCTATGAAACCGACGTACCCGATATAATAGAGGGGCCTGTCATGCTTGTTATGTTTTAACAGCATGTCATCTTGGGTGAAAGTGATATTTGGGACCACCTCCATCACACTGTGGCATTGAAGACACGCCACTGGTTCTTTGTCGGAGGACTTGAACTGGGTCAAGTATGCCTCCACCTGCATCAGCGCTTCACTCAGGGCTAGACGAGTGTCTTAGGAGATCCTGAGTAGCTCGAAGATGGACAACCTGGCTGGCGTATTGGCTAGTTGGGCCAGGATGTCGAAGTTGTATGGCTTCTCTAAACCTTTGCTTGGAATGTTTTTCACAGGTTTATCAAAGCGTACTTCTTTTTTCTTCCCCTTCTCCGCCGGGGTTGGTTTTGAAGGACTGATATCTGGTACGACAGGACCTTGCTCTGAAGGTTTGGCTGTTGGAGCGTCTGCCGGTGCACCTTCCTGACTTGCTTCGTAGTCATTGAGGTAGGCTTTCCCTGAACTGGTTGCAGCAAATACCTCGTCTTCGTCCGATGCCGAAGAAGTCGCGATCATATGGCAGGGCCTGTATTTGGAGCTCTTTTTGGATGTAGGCTTAGTAGCCTTAGTTTCTTCCTCGAGCTCTGACACCAAATTTGGATGAACCCATATAATCTCGCCTTGCCGGGTAGTCAGGGGTACCAGGTCGTGATTTTGATCCCTAGCTGGAGGGAGATTAACGATGTTCATCGTTGTCCGGGATATAGGTGCAACGCCATCCAGGATCTCTTGGGGAGGCAGATTGCCAAACTGCAGAGAGATCATGTTGGCCGTGACCGTCTTCTCAGTGTTGTGCAGAGTGATGGCCTTAGCATCGATTAACCCCTGGATCTTCCTTTTCAGTATGTAACACACCTTTGTTGGGTGGTGTACGTATCTGTGGAAGACGCAGTATTTGGGGTCGTTAGTAATGCCGACTTCTTGGGGACGTCTTAGCTCTGGAAGGGTGATCTTGCCGCTTTTGACGAGACACTCGAATATACTAGGGATATTGTCGTAGTCAAAAGAGTAGACTTCGAGGGGCCTGAAAGTCCCGGGTTTCGTCTGCGTGGTCGCTGCGGTCTTTTGCCTGGACATATTGACCGTCAGAGCTTCTTTTCTCTTGGAGCTGCGAGGATGGTCGCTGCTGGGAGATGACCTTTTGCCTCTATCGGAGGCAGAGATCATGATGCCATTGTCGTGCGCCTTGCTACCGTTGTCTTCGGCGGCTACTGCTGAGATGATGAACGAGGGCCAATCATGGAACTGATACGGTCCTGTGAACACCGAGACCACGGGAAGGAGGTTCTTCCTGCAAATGTCTACCAATGCAGAGTCGAGAACTCCTGGAGGCATCTGTAAGGTGGCCTGACGAAAACGTTCGATGAAGATGCGAACGTCCTCCTTTTCCTTCTGCTTGACTTCGATGAGAAAGGACATAGACATGTCCATTCCTTCCTCGTAGAATCACGTGAAGAATAAAGCTCTGAAGTCTTCGAAGGAAGTAATACAGTTGTCCGCCAATCTACGGTACCACTGATAGGCTACTCCTGAGAGACAGCCTTTGAACACCCGAGTGAGGAGGGCATCGTTCCCTTGTAGCAACACCGTCATCATACTGAAATAGTTTATGTACTGGCTTGGTGATGTTTTTCCCTCGAACAGGGCCATAGTCTGAGGTTTGTACCTCGGCGGAAAAGGGACCTCCTCCCAGATAGCTGGGTAGGGCTGGTTGATTCCCAGTTTCTTGAGCTGATCTTTGTGCTTCAAGGCGTCGAACTGGGGTTTCAACTCCCGTACTGCCTGTATCGGATTTTTAGTCAGAAGCGGGGCTACGGAGTGGTGCAGAGTTGGTTGTATCGTAACTCCAGCGGGAGGTAAGGCATCCTCTGAGTGAGGAAGCGGAGGAACTGCTGACTCTTGATCTAGCGCAGGCTCTTGGCTCGGGTTGGATGGTGGTAAGTCCACCCCCACACGTATCTGAGTTGGCAGGACTGATGCTTGAGCCATGGCGGTTGCGTGCTGAGTTAGCATCATCTGGTGCATGTTCTCCATCATGGATTGCATTTGTTTCAGAGATGTCTCCAGTAGAGCGATGCGTTGTTCCGCGTTCCCTGACGGTGAAGCTTTCTCGCATTCATCTTCAATGGCGTAAACTCCCATCTCCCTGGGTGTCATTGAAGGATTAGTATAGGTCGCTGTAGAAGTCGACTCTATACTTTTTGCCTCTGATTCGGGGGCTTGGCGACCCCCAGCGTCGGAATCAGAAGAGGACAAAGCTGGTTGTCGTGACCTTGCACGAGTGTTTTGGAACACCCCGGCTTCAGCGTTCCTGAGGAGCTCACTGAACCTCCTTCGGCTCGGGGGCCTGGAGGGATGACGTCTTGAGCTCTACCCTCCTCTACGTATGTGTGAAGCTATGTTCACAGATGCATGCGCGGGTTCCTCTTCCTGGAAAGACTGAGAGTAGCTCAATCGGTCGAAAACCGACCATTTTGCTTTAGAACAACAGCAGTCAATCACAATTTTATGACTATTACAACATTGCTCGCTAAGGGGCGTAATAAACATGTTGGAAGGTCCCCTTTTCTTACGCTTCTGGATCAGATATGCGCGCAAGTCAGGAGGAGTAGAGGAAGAAGACGACGGATTGTTCCTTCTGTTCCCATCAGTGGGCATGCGGAGATTGGGCACCATGGTTTTCCCTACGCCACCTGTGTACAACAGATTGGCCATCTAGGTAGCGAATAATCCCCGGGGAGGGTGCCTTCCCGTAGCCTGAGCATGCTTTACGTCGTGGGACTTCGCCTGACATAATTTGGAGATTTGCTCAGACTGGCGTAAAGCTGAAGAGGTTCTCAGTCGGCCGTCCGCCTCCCGCGTAATCCAGAGGGTAGGTAGATTGCTTCTTTGCTGGCGTAACGGCCGAGAAGTTGAGTACCCTGCCGTTTGCTCCCCCCTGCGAAAATTACGGCGCTCATCTGGTTCCCCGTAGAGGTCAGATGTTGTCTTGCGCATGGAGCGTGATTTGTACTTCTGACTTGGTGCTGAGGCATCATCAGGAGTTTGGTCTGTACCGCGCGTAGCGGGAGACTGGTTTCTGTGCGTAGAGCGCAGTAGATACTTCTGGGTTAGCGCTGAGGCTTTGTTCAAAGTTTTGTCTGTACCGCGCATAGCGGGAGACTGATTCCTACGCGTAGAGCGCAGTGGATACTTCTGGGTCAGCGCTGAGGCTTTGCCCGAAGTTTTGTCTGTACGACGCGTAGCGGAAGACTGAATTTTACGTGAGGGGCACGGAGGGAGCAATGCTACCACCTCATTGGTCGAAGAGGTCGGAGAGATCGGAGAGTCCACAGGAATGGTAGAGGATGTCTTGGGCATCCAGACCTTGTACAGCTTCCTGTTGTCTTGGACGGAGAGAGAGAGTGAGAGCTACCCCCGGTTCGAAGCATGTCTTCGTAGGCAGACTGGTCGAATTGGATGACCACTGTCTTCTTCACGGATCCCATGGATACCGCATCGTGTTGAGCAATTACTTCCTCATCAGAAGAGAAAGACGTCCCCAGCAGAGTCGCCATCTTGTTTGTGGTATTAAACGAAAGAATAAAAGTGTATTTCAATGACGGGGTTTATACGAAACCCGCGCCCTTTGGTTTACAAACAAACTTGTACAATTTAATCCTATACGAGGATGTGGGAGTACAATTTATTTAATCTGGGTATAAATTACTATAGGTTCTGATCTGCAGTCGATCACTTTAGCCCTTGGACCATACGATGTTGAAGAAGTGCCGTGGAAGACAGGTAGCAGCTTCGAAGGTTGCAGAAGAGGGTGGGTGCACGATGCCAAAGTCGTTGATCCCTGCTCTTTGCCTGAGCTCCGGACTCTCTCTCTCTCTCTCTCTCTCTCTTGACCTCCGGTTCGATCTTTCTGGGAAGTTCGACCTTGTTCGATCTTCCTTTTTAGTTTTTCGACCATGTTCGATCTTCAAGTTTGAAGTTTTTTGACCTTGTTCCCCATTGGTAGGGGTCTCTATTTATAGAGTTTTGGTGACAGTGACCACTCTGTCGGTATAAAAACCGAGGAGTGGAAAGTACAGCACCCTTTTACACAACGGTTAAAATAATCAATGCCTACGTATAGATGACCTTTTGAGTGAGCATGTGACGCTTATCCAACTAAGGGAACAAAACGCATATATCTGCTGCGAAGATCACGGCGTAGAAGCCACATAGGTAGGTATCCCTTGGCGTAGAAGCCAAATGACTGTCACCCTGGCGTAGAAGCCGGATAGGCATAGAAGCCGAATAGGCGTAGAAGTCGAACAGGCGTAGAAGCTGAATGGGCGTAGAAGCTGAATGGTCGTAGAGACTGAGTGGGCGTTTGAAGCCGAATGGTCGTAGAGACTGAGTGGGCGTTTGAAGCCGAATGATCGTAGAGACTGAGTGGGCGTTTAAAGCCGAATGAGTACAGATCTTGAATGGGCGTAGAAGCCGCTGCATACCGTGCCAGAGTGCTGATGTGGACGTCTTAGCCGGAATTATGACTTTTGAAGATATAATCAAATCTCTTGCAGAGATTTGCCACCATCTTGTGCATTAAATACGGAGGCGTGTTTTGAAGGTCTGCAGCCCTTCTGTGCAACTGTCGCAGAGACGTGCCTCCAGAGAAACTATCACCGCTCTGTGCAATAGAGACGTGCCTCGAGCCCCGTACGAAGTGCAGCTTTTAAAGTGGCAGGCGGTTTGTCTACTGCGGAGCATAAAATAGCTCATATTTGCCTGTGTAAAGCAAGGCAGCGTATCCCCTTGTACGCGAAAGAGCAGTTTATTCTGAGGGGACGTCAGTAAACGACGGTTCGGTGATATTTTAACCAAATCCTCTGCATTAAATGCAGAGATCCGCCATCATACTGTGGTGTGCGTCCCGAGGGGTCTGTCCTCGTTTCCAACAGGTTCACTGCGTGACTTTGTCAAGAGTCAGAGGTCAGGTTCACTGCGTGACTTTGACAGGTTCATTTCAGGGAAGACGAAGCGTCCCTCATATGCTTTAATGCTGTTTTGAGAGCGGATGAGTTTTACGCCATGGAGGCGATGAAGAACCCTGTTTACGCCGGAGCGGCCTGGACGTACTGCACTTACGCGGATGGTCCTTTGAGCTTGTACTTCACGTTGTGTTTAGCGGAGAAATCTCTGCTTGTACGCTTGATGGCTCTGAAGGCCTCTGTTTACGCTGCTCTGCATCAGTATGCTGCGTAGCTCCTCCCAGCGTATTTTTCATGCTTCTACAAAGATGAACACGAAAAGGCTTCCTCGTCAGGAAGTACTGAGCAACGCATCGCTGTGTTGGAGACATCTCTAAAAGGGATACAGTCCATGATGGAGAATATGCACCAGATGATGCTGACTCAACACACAGCTGCTATGGCTCAAGCATCGGTTCCTCCGACTCAAATACGTGTGGGGATGGACTTACCACCATTCAACGTGAATAAGGAGCCTATTCTAGATCAAGAATCAGCAGCTCCCCCACTTCCTAACTCGGAGAATGTATTGCCTCCTGTTGAAGTTACAATACAACCGATCTCTCACCACTCTGTGGTCCTTCCACCTGCTGAAGATCCAATGCAGGCAGTACGGGAATTGAAAGCCCAATTTGATGCCTTGAAGCACAAAGATTAGCTCAAGAAATTGGGAATCAACTAGCCGTACCCAGCTATCTGGGACGAGGTCCCTTTCCCTCCTAAATACAAACCACAGACTATGGCTTTGTTTGAGGGAAAGACATCACCGAGCCAGTACATGAACTACTTCAGTATGATGACGGTGTTATTGCAAGGTAATGATGCTCTTCTCACTCGAGTTTTCAAAGGCTGTCTCTCGGGAGTGGCTTATCAGTGGTACCATAGTATTGCGGACAACTGTATTACTTCCTTTGAAGATTTCAAGACTTTGTTCTTCGCACGATTCTACGAAGGAGGAATGGACATGTCTATGTCCTCTCTCATCAAAGTAAAGCAGAAGGAAAAAGAGAACGTTCGCACTTTCATCGAACCTTTTCGTCAAGCCACTTTTCAAATGCCTCCCGGAGTTCCAGACTCAGCATTGGTGGACATTTGCAGGAAGAATCTTCTTCTAGTGATCTCGGTATTCACAGGACCATATCAGTTCCATGATTGGCCCTCATTCATCATCTCAGTGGTAGCCGCTGAAGACAACAGTCAAAGGCGCGTGATAATGGAATTATGATATCTACCTCTGATAGAGTCAAGAGGTCATCCTCCAACAGCGACCATCCCCGTGGTTCCAAAGGAAAAGAAGCTCTGCCGATCAATACGTCCAGGCAAAAGACTGCGGCAACCACACAGACGAAACCTGGGACTTCCAGGCCCATTGAAGTATACTCTTTCGATGACGACGATATTCTGAGAATATTCGAGTGTCTCGTCAAAAGCGGCAAGATTATCCTCCCTGAGGTAAAGTAGCCTAAAGAAGTCGGCAGTACCAATAACCCTAAGTACTATATTTTCCATAGGTACATACATCACCCCACAAAGGCGTGTTATATACTCAAGAGGAAAATCCAGGAGTTGATCGATGCTAAGGCCATCACTCTGTGCAACAGCGAGAAGACGGTCACAGCCAACATGATCTCTCTCTAATTTGGCAATCTGCCTCCCCAAGAAGTTCCGGATGGTGTTGTACCTATTACCCGGATAACGATGAACATCATTAATCTCCCTCCAGCCAGGGGTCAAAATCACGACCTGGTACCCCTAACTAGCCAACAGGGCGAGATTATGTGGGTTCATCCAGATCTGGTATCAGAGATCGAGGAAGAGACTCAAGCTGCTAAGGCTAAGTTTAAGAAGACCTCAAAGCGTAAACCATGTCATATGGTTGCGGTATCCTCGACATCAGAAGAAGAGGTTTTGGCTACTGGAACCCGTTCAGGGAAAGCCTACCTCAAGGACTATGGAGGAAGTCAAGAAGAAACATCGGCAGATGCGTCAGCTGCCAAGCCTTCAGAACCGGAACCCGTCATACCAGAGGCCGGTCCTTCGAGACAAACTTCGGCGGACAAGGGAAAGCAAAAGGAAGTGCCCTTCGATAAACCTTTGAAGAATATTCAAAGCAAAGGTTTAGATAAGCCATATAACTTCGACATCCTGGCCTAGTTGGCTCACACACCAGCCAGATTGTCCATTTTTGAATTACTCAGGCTCTCTAAAGACACTCGTCAAGCCCTGAGTGAAGCATTAATGCAGGCGGATGCATACTTAACCCAGCTCAAGTCCCCTGATGAAGAACCTGTGGCATGTCCTCAATGCCATAGTGTGATGGAGGTGGTCCCGAATATCACTTTCACTCAAGATGACATGCTGTTGAAACACAACAAGCATGACAGACCCCTCTATTACACCGGATATGTCGGTTCCATGGAGGTTGACCGGATTCACATAGATTTGGGATCATCGATCAGCATCATTCCTCATAGTCTACTCAGACCGCTGACGATTCCTACCAGCGAATTGGCTTACACTACCACTATAATCGTGGGTTTCAACGCCAAGAAAAGTAAGCCATTGGGGAAGATTTGTCTGAGGATCCAGATTGGTGACCTCAGATCAGTGGCTACATGTTATATCATTGATTCAGATGTGTCCTACAATATTCTGCTGGGCAGACCATGGATCCACGACCACAACATCGTACCTTCGACTCTACATCAATGCTTTAAATATGTAGATGCCCAAGGAACAGTACAAACAGAGTTTGCTGACCTTAACCCATTTAAAGGAGTAGAATCCTACTACTCTTATGCCATGTTGTACACCCAAGACTACATGGAGGAGGTGTCAGGCAAAACAGAGGAGAAATCCTACCGGGAGCCAGAAGAACCCTCTGCCGAACAACCTCTATCAATCAAGGTGAAAGGGCGAACTACTCGTCCGAAAGTCATGGAACCCCCGGCTATCCACCTGAACAAAACCAAGTCAGGAAACAGAGGTGATCCTCTAGTGATCACTTTGAACCAGAAGCCTCCACCCTTGGTCATCAACCTTCGGCGCAACAAGCAGCCGATTGATGTAAATACAACCAGGAACGTGGTTTCTTATGATAATAAAGATCCTCTTTTCCAGTACATTGACGCTCAAATTCCTAATCAGGAATCTTCTCCCCATAATGATATAGAACCTATAGCATAAAGATTCTTGGAAGCTATAGACTCCTATCATCCGTATGTGTGGGAAGTAGCGTCACCATCTAATGTCATCACGACATATGGGCCACATGAAGATTCTATCTTTATTGTCCCGCCTACTTACAGCGGTCAGCATTTAATAGTCTTCGGTCGCATGCGCAATAAACCGACTGTACAAGAAGATTCTTCCGATGACGATGCTGGTAAAATACAGGTTCACAGATATAGCCCGCAAGCTTTGAAGATTATGCAAAGTATGGGTTATGATGATGCTGGAACCAGGCCTCAACTATGGGAAAGACAGACGAATGCCGTTGCATGGTGATCCCTACTGTCAATGAACTCGTTTTGGGTTAGGGTATACCACATCCCTTGTAATTTCTGAGTCAAATGAGGATATCTCTTCCTCTTCTCAAGATGGCTCACCGTCCTCCAGCTCATCATATGATGATCTCGAACGAGCATTATCAGTAAATATAGTATTGACTGATTCTCTTGAAGCAGACGAACAAGAATCTGAACCATTTGAGAATGACTCTTGGGCTCAGCAAATGGATACATAATGGAAACTCCAATTCGAGCAGAGAGGAACTCCCACTGAAGATAAAGTTATCCAAATTGACGTTGGAGATAAACTTTCGCCAAAGCCGATATTTATCAGTAACAATTTTTCGAAGAAGAAAGGAAAGAAATGATCCAGCTGATAAGAGAATATATCGACGTCTTTGCGTGAAATTATGAGGATATGCCAGGTCTCGATCCAAAAGTAGCTACTCATAAGCTCAATATATTGCCCAATTCGAAGCCTGTAAAGCAGCACCAACGCCGGTTCCGCCCGGATATGATGGACGCCATTGAAGCTGAAATTAAGAAGTTGACAGCCTGCGGCTTCATCCGGGAAGAACAACATCCCGACTGGGTCGCCAATGTTGTCCCAGTCATAAAGAAAAATAGGAAAGTACGTGTCTGCATCGATTATCGAGATCTGAACGCAGCCTGCCCCAAGGATGAATTTCCTCTTCCTATCACAGACGCCATGATCGATAATACATGCGGTTGCGAACGTATGTCTTTTATGGACGGATTTTCAGGATACAATCAAATCAAGATGCATCCTGAAGACGAGAAGCATACTGCCTTCCGGACACCATTGGGGGTATATTGCTATACGGTCATGCCCTTCGGATTAAAAAATGCCGAAGCTACATACCAACGAGCTATGAGTAACAAATTCCACGAGCATTTATGCAAAACCGTGGAGTGTTACATAGACGATATAGCTGTCAAAAGTCGCCACAAGGATAATCACATCCAAGACCTGAAGACAGTGTTCGAGTTGATGCGCCAACATCAACTCAAAATGAATCCTACAAAGTCCTTTCTGGGTGTATCCAGTGGCAAATTCCTAGAATTTGTCATTACCGCCAAAGGCATTCAAGTGGACCCCGATAAAGTCAAGGCCATCTTAGAAATACGACCACCCCGCAATCTGAAAGAACTCAGGGGATTTCAAGATCGTCTGGCTTATATCCGGAGATTCATATCCAATCTCTCGGGGAGATATCAGCATTTTTCTCGTCTCATGAAGCAAGGGCATCCTTTGTATGGGACGAAGCCTGTCAGCAAGTGTTTAATGATATCAAACGCTACCTCACTAATCCTCCAGTTCTGGTGCCTCCCATAATAGGAAGACCATTCTTGTTGTACGTTCGAGCAATGGATCATTCTCTGGGAGCTCTCCTCGCATAGAAGAACGATGAGGGTCATGAACAGGCTATCAACTATTTAAGCAGGATGATGGTCGGAGCTGAACACCGGTACAATCCAGTAGAAAAAAGAATATTTGGCCCTAATGTTCGCCATTCAGAAAATATGATACTATGTCGCAGGCCAGACTATTTATATCATCTCCAGGATCAATCATCTTCGGGTATTGATGAACAAGCCAAGTGTTCTTAATTTCTGACTCGCAACTTGGGCGATGTTATTAACATCGTATGATATGGTGTACGTCCCTCAGAAGTCCATCAAAGGCCAAGCATTGGCTGATTTCCTAGCTGCTCATCCAATTCCGAAAACCTCTAAACTATACGAGGATATTCCCGAAGAAGTTGTAGAATGTAATTCCGCAATGAAGAGTAATACGTAGCAGCTATTCTTCGATGGTGCCTCCAGGACTGGTCCCAGGGGAAACGTGATTTCAGGAGTAGGAATTATCCTGGTTACTCCTGAAAAACTCGTCATCTATCGAGCATATTCTCTTAGCGAATCCTACTCTAATAATGTGGTGGAGTATAATGCTCTACTAATCGGGCTCCAAGTTGCTAAAGAATTAGACGTCGAATCTCTGGAAGCTTTCGGTGATTCTCTACTGATTGTCAATCAAGTCAGAGGAATATATGAAGTCCGGAATCCAAAACTCATCCCTTATCACCAAGCAACGATCGAAATAGCCATATCTTTCAAAAGGGTTCTTCCTAGAGCATGTGCCTCGATCTCAGAATCTGGAAGCTGATGCCCTGGCCAGTTTAGCTGCAGATTTAGCTATTCCTATAAGAAGGCAGAATTCGGTGATCCTTCTTAACAGAGATTTATTCTGTATGAAAAACAACTTTCATATAGAATGCAGCTACGCTGTGAACACAGATCTTCCAAAGAGAGACTGGAGAAGTCCCTTTATAGATTTTGTAGCATACGAAATCTTGCCGAAGGACCCTAAAGAAGCAGTATCCGTCAAAAGACGATCATTACGCTTCTATTTTGATGCGTCTTCACAATGTCTATGTCGCCGGACTTATGACGGACTATTATTACGATGTCTCTCTGGTGATGAAGCACAGTGGATTATCCGTGAATCTCACGATGGCATATGCGGAGCGCATCAACCCGGTCCTAAGCTACAGGATCGTATTAGGAGGATGGGTTATTACTGGCCTACTATGATCACAGATATAATAAAATATGCAAGACAATACAAAGCCTTCCAGGTTCATGCAGATTTTATACATCAACCTTCTGAACATTTACATCCTACGGTGGCATCCTGGCCTGTTGAAGCATGGAGTATGGATATCATTGGTCCTATTCACCCGTCTTCTTCCAGAGGTCATCGGTTCATATTAGCCATCACGAATTATTTCTCTAAATGGGCAGAGGCAATCCTCCTTGCTGAGGTGAAGACATCTAACGTGATCAGCTTCATTAAGCATCATGTTATTTATCGCTTTGGGATACCCCAAAGGATAATTCATGACAATGGGCCTCAATTCATCAGCCAAGCGTTTCACCAATTTTGCGATAAAAATCGGATATAAAATATGGCCTCTACGGCATACAATCCTGCTGCTAATGGTTTGACGGAAGCTTTCAACAAAACCATTATCAAACTCTTGAAAAAGTTCGTCTCTTCGAACAAAAGAGATTAGAACGAGAAGCTAGGAGAATGTCTCTGGGCATACCGCACAACGGTACGAGCATCGACGGGTTATACCCCATTCTCGCTGGTTTACGGGAGTGAAGCAGTTCTCCCCATCGAAATTAAAATTTTGTCACTCAGAATAGCAGTGGCTAATGAGTTGACTCAAGAAAAGAATGACCTATTAAGGCTTCAAGAGCTAGAAGGATTAGATGAAAAATGCCTCCAAGCTCAACAGTGCATCGCGTTCTACCAGGCACGCATTTTCAGAGCTTTTAATCAAAAGTAAAGAAAAGAGTGTTCAAAGTTGGTGAGCTAGTTCTAGCCGTAAGAAGGCCAATGATTATTACTCACAAGAGTAAGGGTAAATTCTAACCCAAATGGGAAGGCCCTTATATGATCGAGACGACGTTCTTAAACGGTGCTTACAGATTAGCCAAGCCTAATGGAGACTTGTTAATGGATCCTATCAACGGAAAATTCCTGAAGAGGTACTATGCTTAATCTCCTTTGCTAAACGGAGTATGGTGAAGATCTCATTTTGACAATACTACTTCCAAAGAACTAGTTGGATCATATTCTATCATGTCCATATAACCTCTGAATAAATATGTTTAACTAATTTGGAATATCAAAACCTATCACGTCCATATTACCTCTGATATTATTTTGTGCACAAATTTTAGTTGGATCATATTCTATCATGTCCATATAACCTCTGAATAGATATGCCCAACTGAAGCTTATCGATAGTATATCACGTCCATATTACCTCTGATATCATTTTTACCTTAGCCTATCATTTATATTCCCAAATGATAGGTCCACTAAAGTCAGATAAAGCTCTTTATTATCTCCAGAAAGAGCAAATTACATAGAAAAGCAAAAAAAATACATTATTTGGGGGGAGCAGTTAAGTCGTGAATCTGCTGCACCAGAGTAACTATTCTCTCATCCCTGGAGTTCAAAACGTCAGCACGAGCCCGCTCCAACCTTGTCGCCTCATTGTTCAAAGAAGATAGCTCGGACCGAGCATATACAAAACCTGCGTGGATGACACCCACATGCGTCAAGTTCTGTTGAGCAGTCTCCATTCGATCCTTCGGCACATCTCGAGATGCCGACAAAGAGAGAGCCTTCTCCTCTGCCTGAGTGAGTTCATCTTTCAATTTGCGGACCCTCGCTGTCTCTTCCTCATGTTCGGCCTCGTACTGAGTCAGCTGGAGAATGACATACTCTAATTCGGCACGCTCTTGATCCATCTCCTGATGTTGTTCCTGGACGGATTTGTTCAGAGATTCTATTTGCCCAGCAAGTTCTGCAGTTAAGGAGTCATACCTAGCTTGAACGAGACCGTCAATGCTGCCTCGAGATAGCTGCAAATAATCGTTAATGGGTTGTTCCAAACCATTAACTATCTGCTCCAGCGCGTCAGCTCTCCCAGCGTCGTTGAAATCTTTGATAGGCGCTATCGCAAACTGGGAAGACCTCCTCAGAGCCTCGAAGCCTAGATTCTTTTCCAGCACCATCGATATCAGTGTTCTCAAAGTGGTGTAGAAAATACTAGTATACTGCTCAATCAGCATGGCGAAATCCGAATGGACGCTGGGAGTGGCTGCAATATCGGCGAATCCCCCTCCAGGAATGACTGCAGACGATGTTGCCACAGTCGTCGCCTCAACAGATGGTGCGACAAATGAAGATGCGCCAACAACGGACGAAGTGGCCGACGTACTCAAAGGAGGCATTGTCGTAATGACAGGTTCATCCTTCTCTCGTGATATCGGAACCATTTCGGGCGAGCCGGCACCCGAAAATGTTTCCTCTTCAAAGTCAGGCACCTCCGTGTCATAGACAGGAGCGAAAATAAAGTCGAAAGTTGCGTCGACGCTGTCCTCCCTGTAGATGTCTTCCCCTGAAAAGAAGACAAGAGAAAGTTAATATCAACATGATGTTAATTTTTCTAAAAAGAGGCATAAAGACGACATTTATCCATGGCCGATGGTATATATGTCGCGTCTGCAGCCAGTACAGCTAAATCATTTCTTAATGATGCTAAGAGAGCTATCATACCTGGAGAAGGGGGTGTGCCAGCTGACATTGGCAGGTATTCTTCCAGATCTTCACCGAGATCCACTCGAGGCTCATTGGGTGGAATCTCACTGGGTATACTTACAGACGCGGCAGGGGTTTCTCCCGTTGCTGATCTGGATAAAGATATCCTTATTTGGCTCGGCCTCGAAGGCAATCTCGTACCACTACCTGAAGCGGTAGCAGCGACAGCAGCCTCGAGCAAAGATTCTCGGCACTGCCAGCCGGAACTGTAGAGGTTCCCTCTCTAAAAGGCGAGGAACCTCTAATCAAAGGATCGTCCCCAACAGGGGAAACAGCAGGCTCACTGCTTGAAGTCTCATGACTGGAAGTCCTGACAGGACCACTAACAGTCTTCTTTTTCTTGCGAGGGAAAGTCTCCTTCAGAACATGAGCCCTTCGCTTACCAGAGATAACCAGAGGCGCTGCAGGCGGAGGTATTTTGCCTCTCGGTACTACTAACAAAGGCTCATCTGGATTGACAGAATCTTCACCCTCGTCAGAGAAAACCGATGGGACTTCGTGTCTTCCCGCTGACTTAGAAGAGGGCATCCTAAAACTTTCACGCATATCAAAATCACGATGGAAGGTATTGGTCGCCACATAAAACTGGGCATACGAATGGAGGATGCGCAACTCCATGGAGAGTGAAGTCGCGGGCACAGTAAAAGCTGCTCCAGTGCAACCTATTATGAAGTACCGCCATCCTCTCACTCCATCAATAAGTCCACCCCTGGACTTGAAGCTGGTGACGGTATTGCCCACGTACAATTTTTCATACCCGAACTGTCTGGCGAACCGACTAGGCAGGTAGGGCTCCAAGAGGCATTGGTCTTCACTTCTGTATAATAAATAGAAAGGTCTAATGCAGACCAACCAATTAAAAGCTTCAGGAGAAAGAATGGTCTTCCCTTCACCTTAGTCCTGAAGCCTGCTCCCCTGTTGATTGAGATGTACAGAGGGGACGGTGCAGAAGAGCTTCCAGCTGTGAGCAAAATTTAGTGTCCGCCGACAGTCTAAAACTGTGGTCACATTCCAGTGGAATTCTTATAATTCAACAAGAAATTACTCCTCGAACTACTGCCAGGGCCGGGAGACATCACCCTGGGGTTATGGAGAATTAACCATCCCATCAAATACAGGAACGGTAATTCTACCCTGGGAAAGCTATCATGCCGTGTTTCATCGGCAAGCAGCCCATCAGTAATGGCCCTCAGGCCAGCTTGTATGTGGCATACCATGGCAGAGAGCAAGCCCAATCTTGCCCCGAATACCAGACGCACTGCAGGCCATAAGGTATTGCGGTGAATGCGATACGAAGATGCAATGCCTGGTACTACCAATCGGCGCAGCCATACAAAGAGGAAGCCAGCCAGTTGAGCTTCCTTGGACATAGGCCTGCGACAATGTCTCAAATAACTGTAGGCTTTAGTACCCGCAGGATATTTTCCTATCCCTTCGTCGATAATTTGATCTGAAGCCCCAGCGTCTTCAATAAGGTCATCGACTACTTGAGCACTAAGCACGCTCAGAAAGCTCAAAGGCCTATCCCTGCTATCCACGACTTTGTCTGGCTTAGCAGCCCTGGCCTGATGGAAGAAGAGGTAGGATGCCCATTTGTTGGTATGAGCCAAATCAGAGGGCTCATTATAGAAGGCGGTGCATGATAAATAGTGACACATCAACTCCTGGTACACGGCCACTACCCGAGGGTCTGTATCCCCCAGCTCCCGGTTTGTGGGAACATACTCTTCATAAGGAGTATCCCCCATTGGCAGTCTTGAAATCTCTTTCATTTCGTGAAGGGCCAATCCCAACTCCCCCAGTGGAGTAACGAAAGTCCCGGTGAGCGAGATATACCGCTCTATCAGAGCCAGAAACAGGTTGGGGTTGAGAGGTAACCCAACACTAGTAGCACTCACAGCCGCGTACAGACCAATGCTCTCCAGCTCAGTCTAGAAATGCTTCAGGGCCCAGTCAGCTAAACGAGCCCATCGAAGATTTGTAGGGGTAACCCACCCATTGGTCCAAGGATTAACCTTGGGGTATACTCCTCCATGCCCCATGAAGTCATTGCAGAAAGTCGATAATTGGACTAGTTGGAGCAGTAAAGTATCTTCACTCGGGACACTGCCCGGATACAATCCCCTGAACGGCATGACCGGGCCGGAAGGGCGGCTTACAAATAACCCTTGGTCGGACCCTTTCTGATAAAATATCTTCCCCGACTGGCCGTGAAGATTAGGGGTCATAGTCCACGACATCCTCCTAGGATGCGTGGCATGGAAGAATGCCGAGATAGGGTAGTCTCTCAGCATCTTGGGCAGATACAGGACCAAGCCCCCGGCAAGAAAAACCTAGTTTTTTTTCTTGGGCTTCGTCTGAGATTGTTTGTCAATCATATCCCCGAAGAGAAAGCCGGTTTTATATATTGTGCCCCGTCTATATACGCCAGGGGCTCTCCGTTGATCATGCTCAACAGCATTCGCTCTCCTTGAGACGATATCAGGATTTTCCTTCCTTCAGGATATTGGGATCCAGAAATAGGAAATGTCACATGGGACAAATCCTCCAGATAATTGGAGTGCAGCATCCCAGCAGCAGAATCCATTACCTCAGCCAACGGAGATATATGCAAGTTAACTACAAAGTGCAAGAAAAACACGTCAGTTTCTATACTAGACCTCATAATCTTGCAGCTTATGCTAAAAAGCAACAGTCCGTGCTTTTACGCCAAGACTGTAAAAACTTGACTTTCTACGCTAGAATCTTATTCCAAGGCGTAAAATTCAAGATTGGCAGTATACACAAAAATCTGATAGTCTGTGTTTTATGCCAGACTGCCAAAGTTTGAGTTATTAAGCCGGAATTTTCATCCAAAGCGTAACACTCAAAAGTTTGTAGTATACGCCAATTTTTGACAGTCAAAGCTTTTACGCCAGACTGCAAAAATATAGAGTTTTTACGCTGACACATTAGAAATATAGGCGTAAAAGATGAAACATCTCTGTGCATCATCTTCCTCGAAGAGGCTATCAGCACAGAAGATGACCTAGTGCGTTCACGTACAAAGTGTGCGAAGGGTTTTCTTCGTTCTTGTCGTCCCAAAAGCTTTACCTATAACGCCCGGTGCACAGCTCGTCAGTGGGACACTTCGTTCAGAGCGAGGTTGGCCCTGCCCGACGGGAGTCGCTCTTGCTTGGGCAGAGGAGAGAGAAGAGGAGGCAGCCTTCTTTCCCTTAGAGAAGGAGATTGGTTTTGGTGCCATTGCTAAAAACTTAGAATGCTCAGAGAAGAAACGAAGGAGAGTACTCAAAGAGACGAAGGTTTTCTTTTACAAAAGACAGGTGAAGAGTCTTCTCTCTGAAGGCCTTGGGATATATATAGAGTTTAGATGGACTCCTCGAATCCCTAACCAAATCCGATATTTAATATTTCGGTTATGATTGGGGACTACGTCAGCCTATTACTCAGGGAAGGCGAACAGTCAGTAAATTTAAAAAAATTTCGTGCAGAGCAGATGCGTGATTTTACGCCAAGGAGCTTTTTACGCTCGGGAAGCTACAAATCTACGGTTTTACGCTCAAAGGCTATAAGTCTATGGTTTTACGCCCGGATACTTTTACGCTCGGTAGCTTTTATGCTCGAGAGGCTACAAACCTACGACTTCACGCTCAGAGGCTACAAATCTATGATTTTACGCTCAGAAGCTTTTTACGCTCAGAGGCGACAAATCTACGACTTCACGCTCGGAAGTTTTCTTTTCAGAAGCTACAAATCTACAGTTTTACGCCCGGATGCTTTTATGCTCGGCAGCTTTTACGCTTGAGAGGCTACAAACTTATGATTTTATGCTCATCTACACTACGGATCTATGACTTTCCGCATATCCTAAAATACGCAGGCCAGAGTATGCATATATCTGAACAATTCTCATGACGGCAAACTACAAGGGTTCACGCAGGAGATACTCCTTCTTGGCCTCAAAATATCCCAAGTACCCAAAGTATACAGAGTTCAGCATGGAAAATGACTCTTCTTCTTGGGTCGATTGGAAGTTCATCCAAAATCCAGTCTGAATATTTTCTCTACAGTTCAAGATGGTGACTCAGTTTTGACCGCCATTTCTCGCCCTATTTTAAGAGATTTTTGGGAAATCATTCTTGAAGATGATGGTCTAAACAAAAATTCTCCTTCTCAGAAAAGTGACAAGTTCAGAATTCTACTCAATTCCTCGTTCAAAACAGCATAACAGTTCGAATATTCGACTTAAATGCTAAATAGTTTTCTACGCGTCCTCAGTTACGCATAAAAGATGGGACAAGATCAGATACTCTTTTTATCAGAGTCGGCATAAAGTTATCCAGACGTGGCGAAGCTACACATATTCAGA
Source organism: Iris macrosiphon (assembly GCA_036927795.1). Classification (NCBI taxonomy): domain Eukaryota; kingdom Viridiplantae; phylum Streptophyta; class Magnoliopsida; order Asparagales; family Iridaceae; genus Iris; species Iris macrosiphon. The sequence goes on along the minus strand of JAYESA010000012.1, from coordinate 60,180,093 downwards.
CTTTATTACAGCAAAGAATATAGCAAATCATTAGATGCATAAAAGAAGATTTTATTAATCATAATTACATATGAGAAAAATCCAGTCTACAAAGGATTTTTCATCTTCATGATTACATATGAGGAAAATTCCGTCTACAAAGGGTTTCTCATCCTTATTTAAAGATCACGCCCAAAATCTGTTCTGTCAGGTTCTCGCATTGGGGGAGATCTTTATCCGTCTTCTACAGCAGTTCATCGACTTCCACAGTCGATGAACAAGAAAATGATTAATGGCGGGAGGACACAAAACTGGGCTTGTTTAAATTATTCAAGAGCCCATCCTCCATACGCCATGACAGATTGAGTTGAGGTTTTAGACCCAACTCAGTACTGGAAGACAGGGCTAGTTTGTCTGCCCTCGTCCACGAACAACGGGAGAAAATATAGCTTGCAAGCTGTGTGGTCTAATGTGACCCTTCCTCTCTCCTGGACGAATCGCCATATGAAGTTGCTGATTATCCCGAGCAAAGAAAGCTATGATATCCTTCCATGATCTATCATTGCAGAGGATATTTGCTCAAAGATGCCTTCTTTTTTGGCTCCTTACATGCTGGAAGAACATGATCTTCTTCTTCGTCAAGTCGACTTGACGAACTCCGGCAATCATATCTGAGTGGTGAAGTAAATATGGGAAGAACAGGTTAACTCCTTAGCTTTTGTATAGGCACAAGAGAACACACCGAATCCCAACAAATCCCCAAAAATCTGCCAAGAAATCAACCTCGAAGAATGAGTTAGACTTGACCGTTTCATGCTTCATTCAAAGTGTTTCAAATTACGAGGAATTTAAAAACTTTGAAGGGGTCTTGTAGAAGCATAAAAAATATATTGTAGAGTTATATGCAGCATTTTAGTGCTGGGCGACATACAATATGACTTCAGAGCCATCAGCGTACAACAGAGCTTTGTCGCTAATACAGCGTAAAATATAAGCTCCAGGACAATCCGCGTAATACAGTATTTTCAGGCTGCTTCAGCGTAAAAAGGATACTATACTGCCTTTATGGCATAAAACTCATCTGCTTTTAATGCAGCATGGAAGTGTACGAGGAACGCTTCGTATTCCTCGAATGAACCTGTCAGATCATGCAGTGAACCTGACTCCTGACAACGAGTACTGCACAACTATCCAGACGATGGCTGTAATGATGGTGCGGCACAGAGACCCAAACCGTCGTTTAGTGACGTTTTCCTGATACAAAGTGCTTTTACGCATACAAGGAAATATGTTGTCTAGTTTTACACAGGCAGATGTGAACTTTTACGCTTAGCAGAAGACAAAACGAACTGCCACGTCAAAAGCTGCTCTTCGTACAGAGCTCGAGGCACGTCTCTGCATTTAATGCTCAGAATGGGGGCAGATATCTGCATTTAATGCACGAGATTTGGTTCTATTTTCAAAGACTGGGCGAGCCATAATTACGGCTAATATGTCCACATCATCACCTCTGCATGTTACGTCATCAGGCTATTTTCAGCTATAGGAGCACGTTGTACGCTATCTCCTTGAAATACGCCACCGGGCTATTTTCAGCTATAAGGAGTAAGCCGTATGCTATCTCCCCGGAATACGCCAACTCAGGTTATATTTAAGGGTCAGCTATCTTTTACGCTAGCTACCTATCCATGCAGCATCAGGCTTCTACGCCTACAAGGCTTCTATGCCTATTTGGCTTCTACGCCAACCTGACAACTATTTGGCTTCTACACCATGGTGATATTTATTGGCTTCTACGCCAACTTTTTTTACGCAAGGGGCAGTTACCTACATGTCTCGCATGCCATGATCTTCGCAACAGTTATACGCATTATCTCATGATGGGACACGCGTCACACGCTTATTCAGAAGATCACCTATACGTGGGTGGCAGTTATTATAACCGCCGCGTAAAAAGTGCCATACTCTCCACTATCCGGCTTCTACGCCGACTGGACGGTTACTGTCACTAAAACCCTATAAATAGAGACCCCTATTGACAGAGGTCTAGGTCGAAAAAAGGTCGAAGAAATCGAAGAACAGAGAGAGAAGAGCTCAGACAGAGAGTAGTAATCGACGATTTTGGCATCGAGCATCCACTCCCTCTTGCAATCTTTGAAGCATCTCCTTCTTCTACAGCACTTCTTCATCATCGTGTGGTCCAAGGGACAAAGTGATCGACTGCAGATCAGACTCCTATAGCAATATTTATCCAGATTAAAATTTGTACTTGACATCCTCGTATAGGATTAATTGTACTTCTTGTTTGTAAACCTAAGAAAGGGTTTTGTATAAACCTAGTTTTATTTCTTCCGTTTATTATCAAACACCGACTGGCAATGTTCCGTGAGCCAAAATCTTTCTGCTGCGATCCTCTCCAACTAAGTGTGGGCCACGTGTCAAGCTGACCAAGTCACACAAACAGATGGAGAGAACTTCCAGGATCTCTACTAACATCAAATCCCAACAAAATATCCACACGGCAGCTTGCCCTGGATTCAACTCATACTATGCACCTATAATTATAACCGTATTTTGTTGAAGGATCCCCCTGCGGCCACCAAACAGAAGCACATGCGAAACCATAGCCCATCATCATGATGGCTATAAATAGAGACAACATGGACATCGCAAAGGTCGGGCCTTTTTCTACTTTAGAGAAAGACCATTCCACCCGGGCGAGCTACGTACGTGCACACAAGCTCAGGAGAGAGAAAATAGAAGAGAGCATCCTTATTCCCATATCGGACCGTCAATGGAGTAAAGAAGCATCTATAGCGCTCGATCTCCATCGTTACACTACCCAGATAAAAAATATTGTACTTAGAGATTATGTCTAGGTTTTCTTCGTACTTTCTTTGTTCATCATTTTAATAAAATTACAACTTTCAATGGCGAACAAGATGACGACTCTGCTGGGGACATCCTTCTCCTCTGATGTGAATGCAGTGACGCAGTCTGATACGGCCAAGCTGGGATCCACCTAGAGGTTGCAGGTGGTACGTTTCGACCAACAAGCATTCGAGAAAATGCTCTCTGGGGACAGCGTGAGTCATTCTCCAAGGCAAGCAAAGCCTAAGAAGACCCGCAGGACATAGGTAGCGAAGGCCGCTGCGCCTCACCCAACTGTGGAGCATGCACACCCCGCTTCTCTCTCTGTTGCTGAAGACATGCCTCATGCGTCTACCTAGGCTGAACCTGTCCATGCGACAGTCAAAAAAGGTACGCAGCGCCCAAACTCTGGTAAAGAAAAATACTACAATGCCAAAAGTTCGGTTCCTAAGGCACGGGCTATGCGGCCACATCAGAAGCCGCATAAGTCGATCACAACATGCAAAAGTCCACATGCGGCATCGGTTGGCAACCACAGGCAAATGTCCACATGCGGCCAGCACAGTAGCAGAAGCTCCATCTTCGACCGAATCTCATATAGCGCTGACTCCATGCGCCTTGCTGAGAAAGGGAAAGATGTGAACTTGGACTCTTCATACTACGCACCGGCGCGTGCTAGGGCAAATAAGTCCAGGGAAATATGAGCTCGCGTAACTCAAGCAATTGCTCATTCCACCGACCATCAGTAGGCTAACTGTAATGCGTGCCCCTGACGGAAAGTTATACAAAACTGACCCATGCGTCCAGCCCACAACGGCAATTGGACTAGGTCAGTCTAAAGAGTCTTCCATCACTAACCTGGGGCAAGTTCTTATACGAACCCTAGGTCAGAAAGCAAAATCAACACCTACGCACTCATGTACTCGGTCTACCCCGGCTCATGAAGAGGGTGCAAAGGTGAATCAACCCTCGTTCGACTTAAGCAACGTGATTAATCACAAGCGCAAAACGAAGGGGTCAACTACGGCATATGAGGTGTCCTCTCTAGGGCATCACTGTGCCAACATTATCATCAACTTCTGCTGTGCCAAAGTAGCAGTACCTGCAGACAGGCAGTCAGCCATCCAACGACTACAACCAAGAGCACCCACCCGGCTGTAACCCAAAAAATAGATGCAAGCACCAGAGGAAGAGGAGTTGCCCTCTGCCTCATGTTATTTTGCTCGGAAGTCCCCCTCCGTAAGGGGAGATCAGAAGTCCAGCGCCTCCTGTCCATCGCTCTCGGCCAGCGAGTCAAGAAGATGAGTTCAAGGAGGACAGGCAGCGAAACCCGCGAAAGATATTTTTTTGGGCACCAGCTCAAAGAAGAAGCTATCAACCGCTGGGGTAGTTCTTCCGTAAGGCCCCAGATGGTTATGCAAGCTAGGGGTTGCAATCCTCTGGAACTTTGTGATAACCCGGCTTTCTGAGAGGACAATGTTTCCCAAGGAACGGATGTGGAGATCCCTGCGGGTAGCCACTCGCGTCAAGAGGATGCAGCTTCCTACGCTGGGGGTAGTGTTACCTCTGAATCTGAAGAGGATGCAATGCTGCCAGCTTTACCTGAGGATAATTCACTACAAAAGTCTAAGGCGAAAAGTGAGACGTCCACCGTCCCGTCTATTTCTCCCTATGTGAGAACTGCATATATGGCAGGGGACGATCACGAGGATCCCAACGATCAACAGTGCCTCGAAACCCTCGAGGTTATAATACAGACCATAAGTGCGTCAATACAAGCCTTGACCCAAACCATGCTAAAAATTAAGGCAAACATAGCCACACAACCAGTAGGGGCCTCTGGCCAAGCAAGCCTGGACCCCAGGAGAAACGGGGATTCAAATGCAACCGCTCCACCCGCTGGTGCCAATCATCCCCTGCCTGGATCATCTGCTCCTTCTGCAGTCGATGAAGCCCAAAAAGCAATATGGGAGGTCCGAGAACTCTGGGCCCGCCTAGACTCAATGGACAGTCGGGACTCTCTGCGCGACCTTGGGATCCGACAACCGTATCCCCTCGAGTGGAGATACGTAACGTACCCGCACAAGTACAATACCTTCAACTTGACTCCATTTGATGGAAAGATATCTCCCTATCAATTCATGAGTTACTTCGAGATGGCAACGGGACATCTGCCTCGCAATAATGCCCTATTGACCAAGCTCTTTGTCGAGGAATTGTCTGGAATAGCCTTCAATTGGTTCTGCAGCCTCCAGGATAACTGCATTTCGATGTTCGACACCTCAAAGGCCTTTTCCTTGCTCGGTCCTATCACGGGGGAAATGACATGATGATATCCTCTCTAATGGACATCTCACAAAGGGAGAAAGAGTCTGTATGTGAATACATTGAGTGGTAAAGGCAAGCGGCGCTAAAGTTATCCCCCCTCTGGTAACCTTGAGTCCACACTGATGGACACCTGTCGGAGAAATCTCCTTCCCACGGTCAGGCTCTGGATGGGAAACTCTCAGTTTAAAGACTGGACGATATTCATCATAAATGTTGTCGATGCTGAGAAGAAGGTAAAAGACGCTCGCCTCTTGGAAATACAGATCTCCGTCACTGATGATAGGGGAAAATGCCCTTAAAACAGCAACAACAATGGTAACAGCGTCCGGGATAACAAGGGAAAGAAGGATCTGGTCACCAATATAACCAAGAAGCTTGAGCAAAAGCCCGAAGAAGCTCCGAAACCGAAGGAAACTTATTCCTTCGAAGATGATGACGTCACGGCGATCTTTGACGTAGTAATAAAGGAAAACAAGCTCCGGCTCCTAGACGTCAAGTGCCCTATCGAGGAAGCCGAGATGAATAATCTGAAGTACTTCCACTACCATCGTTACGTCCATCATGCGATACGGGATTTCTACACACTGAAGCGGTACATCCAGCGTCTGCTTTACACCAAGGCTCTTACCTTGGACTTCGATGACAAGACAGTCGCCGCGAACATGGTATCTGTCCAGATCGGCAACTTTCCGGTAATAGAAGTCCAAGATGGAGTAATCCTGATTCCTCAGGCAACAATGGAGATAGTCAATCTCCCGCCAGCTTGAGACCAAACAGCCGGACTGATACCTCTCACCACATCATGTAAGGAGGTCATGTGGGTTCATGTCAACCTTGCTCTAGACTTGATGCAGCAAGCGACACATTCTGCCACCAAGTCCTAGGGCAAGAATTCTAAATCCTGATACACGGTTTATTTTCCTTCCGAAGAAGCTATAGCAGGGACAACGAGGTCAGGCCTGGCGTACCAACATGAGTACGACATCCCTGACGATGGTATGCTCCCAATACTGCATCTGATCCGGGTCCATCCCAGCCTCCAACAGCTGACAAGTCCAAGTAGAAAGAAACTCGCTTCGACAAACCGCTACGTAAAGATATAGCTCAGGGACGAGAAAAACCCTAAAACTTTGATATCTTGGCATAACTTGTCATGCCCCAGTCCCAAAATACCGAGGGACTAGCCACGTGGCAATGGCCAGCAGCACACTCCAATGGGCAAACCCAATTTAATGGACCCGTTAGAGTGTACTTAAGTTGTAAAACAATAATAAAGCTCCACGATACATGTCACAGTCTAATTCTAATCTCATCCACAGAAGATAACATAAATCAAATGTCAGAATAATCGAAACAAAATATATCCAACAAGTCTCAATAAAATATATCGGGAAACAACTCGATAATAAATTTAATACAGAAATCTACGAGACAGGAAATATAGTATCTAACAACAGAAATGATTGAGTATATAAAGCAAATACTCAGAAAAAATTCTCTGGCATCACCTCGTCCTCTGGTGCTGGTACTGCTCCAATGTCTGCTCATATCCCGTATACCTCGGGGTAGATCTCCTCTGCTATACCTGGGGACATAATCCGTATCTAGGTCCTCAAGGGATATAGCAAGGTACAAGAATAACTCAAGCCAAAATAAATATATATATCAACTGGGCAAACTATGTAACCATCTATGTGATATGCAAATGAGAGCATCACTAGAACTCAGATTGAGACCACTACAAGCTCTGTGTCGGGGGGCCTGTAGCAGTGATATCATGTAGTAGGCCTAGCTCTGATGTAGAGGCTACGGCACCATAATAATAAATATATATATATAATCAGCCTGTAGCCTATGTCTCTCCCCACCCAATGTAATCGCATGTCTCATGTCCACGACGTCTCATGTCCATAACACGCAAGATCATGACCTCTAGCTAATGCAGTGAGTCATAATGATAGCTATGCATATGTAAGATCTATGTCACGAATCCTGTAACCTATACAGAATTACCATGAATAACTCAGAAAAGATTATGTCTCAGGAATAGTGTCAGGTGTCCTATGGTATGACGTACTTGGTAAAGCAAGCACGTAAAGTATAAAGGATCATGATATCAACTCTCTAAGTGACGTTACACGACTCCGCGTATGACGTCGACACCCAAATATTATTCGGACGCTAAGCAATGTCTCACGGTCCTAGGTTGAACAGTTACAACATAGAAATAAATCAAGAAAATAATATGAACAAGTACTGCAAGTTTGGCAAGGTACACTTGCCTGGGGTTTGAATTTCTCCAATTGCTCCGGTATCAGTGGGATCTTCAAGTACTCCTCCGGTTGCTGAAATAAACATTACCATCATTCTCAGAAGATAAGAAATAGCTAGGATTGACTACCCATAAGTCCAACTTGGACACAGGAGCAGAATTGACAGTTTCTGGTCAAAGCGGAGTCCACATGTGGCCCACTTCGCACCAAAAAATGTGCCAGAGACAAAGTTCTCCAAATTCGTCAAACTTAGTGTCTACAAGTTCAGAACGATGATACGAACCCAACGGAATGTCCAGAAATGGATTCTGATGAGTCGGTCACAAAATCGCCCATCAAGTGGAGCCGTAGGGCCCACGATACGGGGTTTCGTCAACGTTCTCAGAATTGAACCAAACTTGGGTAACATGACCAGCATAACCCTACGAATCCAATGGCACAAGTTTTGTTGCGAAACGATAAGCACACACGAAATTACAACGAGTTTCAGAACAGGCCCGATACGGGATAATTTTGATGGATATGCGTTGATTCTGGTGTGCACGCACATCCAAATCAACTTTCGCGAAATTCCACACGTCCGCATTGACGATGCGTTCATTTCAGTGCAATTTGCACACTACGAAGTCGCCACATTTAGCGAAACGCACCCAATTTTGGAAAATTTAGATTTTAAAAACCAAGATTTTGGTCAACTTTACCCGCGAATAAAACATAACTTACAGCAAATTAAAATAAACTAATTACAGGGTTTAAACTTGGTTATATTGTCTAATTTACTGTTCAAGTGAATTTAGAATTATTAAACAGGTTGTACGAAAAATGGCCATGAACTTGTGAGTTTGGGACAGTTTTCGGTCTCCAAAATTGGGTTATATTTTATGTTTTTGCGTCGCAGTTTGCGATCGACACAGGATACGATACCCCAATCTAATTGTACAGGGTTCGAGAGGGTCACACAGTGAACCTGTCGCAACAGGCCATTCAAAAATTGACATAGCGAGTAGGAAGAAAAGCTCACCAGAACAGGGGGTCAGAATCGACTGTACTGCGCATGCACAGGGCGGCGTGCCGGTGCTCGGCCGGTCGGCGGCGGCTGTTGTGGCTACTGCCGTCGGTCGTTGGGGTCGTCACCGTCGTCGGGGTATGGTCGGGGCTAGTCGTCGGCCTGCGGTGAAGAGGCGGTGACCGAAGTGATGGCGGTGGCGGATCGATGATGAAGGGGAGTTCGGCTGGGTTTATATAGGAGAAGAGATCCGACGGTTTGCAAGAAGGTGAAGGGGTAGGGGCGGCGGGTCACCGGTAGGGGAGACGAGCGGCCGGCGGTGGGTGAAACGGCCAAAGAAGAAGGGTCGCGCGGTCTGGGGATTCCAACGGTTACTGAGATTTTGAATTAACCGGTCGGGTTAGCAGGTTCGGGTCGGGTCCAGATCCGACCCATTAGGGTTGGGTTTAGTTGGGTATGGTTTATTTGGGTTGGTTTGGTTCGGTTCAGGTTGGTTTATTTAAAAACGATATTTTCAGCTATTTAAAAATAGTTTTTGGGTCCAATAAATTCCAAAAAATTATACTTTATCCAATTATTTATTTTACACTCAAAAATATAATTATCATAATATTTTAATATTTAATTTTAATTAAAAAATATTTATCCCTGAAGAACATTAATTTTAAATAACTAAAAATCATGAAAAAATCCCAAAAATTCATATTTTAATTTTAAAAAAAATCTGGGTGTTTACAATCTACCCTCCTTAAAAGAATTGTGTCCTCACAATTAAAAAAATGAAACATAACCGGTCAGAAGAGATGAGGCGGTTGCAAGGCATGTTAGAAGCACGACACAAGGGATAAAGAATCATGAACAAGAAGAAATCGAGAGGAAGGGGAAGGGATTTGTTCAAGCAGAACACGTAGGGAAGGAATAAAAATATTTTCCTAGGCAATGAGAGATAAGTAATTCAAGAGTAAAGGAGTATGGTTAAAGCAATGATCAACTATAGCTTATGAAAACTTGGGTATCAATTACTAATCTAAACTAACAAGTTTATGCTAGCATAATACTAGGCTTAGGCTAGGGGATGGACTAACAGGCACGTGCTAAAGCATTACTAGGAATATATAGCTATGACAAAACTTAAATCTTACTCGTATTCGCTACTCCTCGAGTATGTGCCTCCTCTACCGTCATCGCAAAAGCATGTCCACGTCCTTGCGGTGGTGCCCTCTGCTGTTGCTGGGCCTGCTGGAAGAGTGATGCTCGTGGTGCTAAGGGTGGCCTCGGCTGATATCCTCCCGGTGCTGGTAAAGCTTATCGGTTTACTATCGGTGCTCATTCTCGACGCTCAGGGCAATCCCTTACCGAATGCTGACTGGATCTGCATGCTAAATATAATCCCAATTTAAGTCTACTCTCCCTCTCAATATGGCCTACCTTGCCACAGTAGTGACAAGTAGGAATGATTAGGGATTATGATACTGCTCTTTGTGGTGGTTTCATCTGGGGTCGCTTTGCAGACTCCCCGTGTAATGCTCTGGTTGGTGCTGGTATGAACGGCCGTTTCAGGCTAGATTTTCTCCTGGTGATGCATTCCATGGGTCGGGCTACAGCAAGGACGTCCGAGTAAGAAGTAGGTGCAACAGAGCAAATCTGTCTCTGTAGCTCAAAGTTAAGTCCGTTAAATAACTTCTCCGTCTAGCTTTGATGGGGCTCTTGATGAACCTACTCTTGGGCTTACATCATTGCATAGAACATTTGGAACATCTGATGTCTGTCCATAGGTTATCCTGGTGGAAAAATAGGCATCGGTGGAGTAAACTACGGAGGTGGTGGAATATCGTCTCGCTGGAACCTCGACGCAAGTTGTTCTGCTTGATTGCTTTGTTGATCTGATTTACCTCTACCCACTGGTGTCACTTCATCGTCGTAGGTGACAACTGCAACTTGTGGTGTTCCTGCGGGAGTCTCATCGCTTTCTTGTGGATCTATTACTCTGCATCCAAAATAAACTATAAAAGGCGCACAAAGGAATCAAGGCAGGATGCAAGTCAAGAAATTAATTCGAATTCGATATAGAGATCAAGAACGATTCAATCAAGTGGATGAGATCCTATAACTTATCCTATCTTATTCGCAGGCTTGCTCAGTTCCTTAGTTGAAACCGAAGCAATATAGTCATAGACCTTAGTCGTAGACCTGCATGGGCCACCACAAAAACTATGCCATGCCCTAGTCCCAAAATACCGAGGGACTAGCCACGTGGCAATGGCCAGCAGCACACTCCAATGGGCAAACCTAATTTAATGGACCTGTTAGAGTGTACTTAAGCTATAAAACAATAATAAAGGTCTACGATACATGTCACAATCTAATTCTAATCTCATCCACAGAAGATAACATAAATCAAATGTCAGAATAATCGAAATGAAATATATCCAATAAGTCTCAATAAAATATCTCGGGGAACAACCCGATAATGAATTTAATACAGAAATCCACGAGACAGGAAATAGAGTATCTAACAACATAAATGACTGAGTATATAAAGCAAATACTCAGGAGAAATCCTTTGGCATCACCTCGTCCTCTGGTGCTGGTACTGCTCCAATGTCTGCTCATGTCCCGTACACCTCGGGGTAGATCTCCACTGCTATACCTGGGGACATAATCTGGATCCAGGTCCTCAGGGGACATAGCAAGGTACAAGAATAACTCAAGCCAAAATAAATACAATATATAAATATATATATCAACAGGGCAAACTATGTAACCAGCTATGTGATATGCAAATGAGAGCATCACTATAACTCAGGCTGAGACCACTACAAGCTCTGTGTCGGGGAGCCTGTAGCAGTGATATCATGTAGTGGGCCTAGCTCTGATGTAGAGGCTACGACACCATAATATATATATATATATATATATATATATATATATATATATATATATATATATATATATAATCAGCCTATAGTCTGTGTGTCTCTCTCCACCCAATGTAATCACATGTCTCATGTCCATAACACGCAAGATCATGACCTCTAGCTAATGCAGTGAGTCATAATGATAGCTATGCATATATAAGATCTATGTCACGAATCACGTAACCTATACAGAATCACCATGAATAACTCAGGAAAGATTCTGTCTCATGAATAGTGTCAGGTGCCCTATAGTATGACGTACTTGGTAAAGAAAGCACGTAAAGTATAGAGGATCGTGATATCAACTCTCTAAGTGACGTTAAACGACTCCGCGTACGGCGTCGACACCCGAATATTATTCGGATGCTAAGCAACGTCTCACGATCCTAGGTTGAACAATTACAACACAGAAATAAATCAAGAAAATAATATGAAGCAAGTACTGCAAGTTTGGCAAGGTACACTTGCCTGTGGTTTGAATTTCTCCAATTGCTCCGGTAACAGCGGGATCTTCAAGTACTCCTCCGGTTGCTGAAATAAACATTACCATCATTCTTAGAATATATGAATAGCTAGAATTGACTACCCATAAGTCCAATTTAGACACAGGAGTAGAATTGACAATTTCTGGTCAAAGCGGAGTCCACATGTGGCTCACTTCGCACCGAAAAATGTGCCAGAGATAAAGTTCTCCAAATTCGTCAAACTTAGTGTCTACATGTCCAAAACGATGATATGAACCCAACAGAATGTCCAGAACTGGATTCCGATGAGCCGGTCACAAAATTGCCCGTCAAGTGGAGTCGTGGGACCTACGATATGGGGTTTTGTCAACGTTCTCAAAATCAAACCAAACTTGGGTCACAGGACCAGCATAACGCTACGAATCCAATGGCGCAAGTTTCGTTGCGAAACGACAAGCACACACAAAGTTACAACAAGCTTTAGAACAGGCCCGATACGGGATAATTTTGACGGATACTTGTTGATTCCGATGTGCACGCACATCCAAATCAACTTTCGTGAAATTCCACACGTTCGCATTGACGATATGCTCCTTTCGGTGCAATTCGCACACGACGAAGTCACCTCGTTTAGCGGGATGCACCCAGTTTCAAAAATTTTGGGTTTTAAAATTCAAGACTTTAGTCAACTTTACCCGCGAATAAAACACAACTTACAGCAAATTAAAATAAACTAATACAGGATTTAAAACTTGGTTATATTGTCTAATTTACTGTTCAAGTGAATTTAGAATTATTAAATAGGTTGGACGAAAAACGGCCATGAACTTGTGAGTTTGGGACAGTTTTCGGTCTCCAAAATAGGGTTATATTTTCTATTTTTGCGTCGCGGTTTACGATCGACACAGGATACGATACCCCAATCTAATTGCATAGGGTTCGAGAGGGTCACACAGCGAACCTGTCGCAACAGGCCGTTCAAAAATCGACACAGCGAGTAGGAAGAAAAGCTCACTAGAACAGGGGGTAAGAATCGACTGTACTGCGCGTGCACAGGGCGGCACGGCGGTGCTCGGCCAGTCAGCGGCGGCTACTGTGGCTACTGTCGTAGTTCGTCGGGGTCGTCGCCGTCGTCGGGGTGTGGCCGGGACTAGTCGTCGGTCTGCGGTAAAGAGGCGGTGACCGGAGTCATGGTGGTGGCGGATCGATGATGGAGGGAAGTTCGGCTGGGTTCATATAGGAGAAGAGATCCGACGGTTCGCAGGAAGGTGAAGGGGTAGGTGCGGTGGGTCACCGGTCGGGGAGATGAGCGGCCGGCGGCGCGTGAAACCGTCGGAGAAGAAGGGTCGCACGGTCTGGGGATTCCAACGGTCACTGAGATTTTGAATTAACGGGTCGGGTTGGTAGGTTCGGGTCGAGTCCAGATCCGACCCATTAGGGTTGGGTTCAGTTGGGTTTGGTTTATTTGGGTTGGTTTGGTTCGGTTCAGGTTGGTTTATTTAAAAACGATATTTTCAGCTATTTAAAAATAGTTTTTGGGCCCAATAAATTCCAAAAAACTTATACTATATCCAATTCTTTATTTTACACTCAAAAATATAATTATCATAATATTTTAGTATTTAATTTTAATTACAAAATATTTATCCCTGAAGAACATTAATTTTAAATAATTAAAAATTACGAAAAATCCTAAAAATTTATATTGAAATTTTAAAAAAATCTGGGTGTTTACACAACTCGCCAATACTCCATCGAAGTTGTCACTATTCGAGCTCCTCCGACTCTCCGACGACACTCGGGTTGCTCTAGTGAGGCATTGCAGAATGTCGACACCTACCTAGCGCAGGTCAAGCCGCCAGTTGAGGACCCTGCCGCATGTCCCCACTGCAATAATATAATGGAGGCGATACCCAGCATCATGTTCTCACAACAGGACATGTTGGTGAAGAACAATCGGCAAGATTGTCCTCTGTATTCCACATGGTACATCGGCGCCATCAAGGTGGACCGGATGGACATCGATCCCGGTTCATCAATCAGCATCATTCCGCAGAGTTTGCTTCAGATCTTGGGTATCCTGATGCATCGTCTGGCAGCAACCAATACTTCCATCAGTGACTTCAACGCAAGAAGGAGCTACCCTCTGGGCAAGATTCGCTTGAAGTGTCAAATCGACGACTTGAAAACAGAGGTCACCTGCTACGTCATAGACGTAGACGTATCCTACAACGTCGTGTTGGGACGTCCATGGATACATCAGTATATGATCGTGCTATCAACCTTGCACTAGTACTTGAAATATGTGCGATGATCACGGTGTCGTCGAGAGAGAATTTGCCGACATTGATCCATTCAAAGTGGTCGAGTCCTATTACTCTGACTCGATCCTCAACAAGTAAGTCCACCGAGATGAAGGTGGCAACGACGCTGACGATGAGGCAGAGACTGGGACAACACCGGACGAGCCCCTGAGAGTCCATCTCAAAGTGCGCGCTCCCGACACAGATCCTCCCCTCGGGGTAAAACTGCACAAGAAAGAACCTGAACGTCTCGTTGTTCGCCTTCGTAGACCGAGTCGACCGCCGAGGGAAGATCCGGTAACTACCACGACTTTCCAACCTCTAGTGGTGAAACTGAGCAGGAGACCTCCAAAGCCGTCGCTTGTACTGGGGTTCGATCTCGGGAAGGATGAACTGGAAGAGTACGTAGCTGCTCACGCTAAGGTCTCCTCCCTCGACGATGTAATTTTGAAGATGAGATACCTTATTTTATCAATAAAGGGCTATATTTAAACTACTCGTACGTTGCACATCTCAATGTACTATATTCCCTTGAGCACGGTCTAGGCCTGCACCTGCATACACAGGTGACTACCACCTATGCAGCGAGCCAAGTTCTCTCCAGTCAAAACTCCTACTTTATAGTTCTACAAGGAAGAGGGGAGATAAACTCATCATCTTCGGCAGAGTGAAAAGTCCCCAATCCTTCGTCCCAGAGGAACTACAGCCAGAACCCGATATCGGCAAAATACCATTCATCGGTACAGTTCTCAAACCAAGCAACTCATTCAGAAGATGGGGTACAATCTGAAAACTGTTAGGGGCTTGAACTACGGCAAAGGTTGATGGCTGTCTCTGCGTCTGCAAGCTCCTACAGGCAAGCCCGATGATTACTACCACAAGACCAAGCATCGCTTATGGTACGTCACGCCTCCCACAACCCCCGAAGGCTCAGATGAAGAAGATGAGTTACATTCTCACTCTTCAGAATCTTTCTCTTGGGACTCAAATGCCAGTATCGGGGATATGCTCAAACAAACATTGTCTGCCAATATGGTGTTAGCTGACCCTGAGGAAGAAGACGATGTTCCACCTGAACTTTTTAAAGTAGAACCGTGGGTCCAACGCCTAGACGCATAATGGAAGATGCGGTTCGAACAGCGAGAACCTCCCACCGAGGACGAAGTCGTACAAATCGATCTGGGCGACGAATCCTCCCCTAAATCGATCTTCATCAGCAAGAGCTTGTCCAATGAAGATCGGGAATCTCTGCTACAGCTCGTCATGGAATACATCGATATATTTGCCTGGAGTTATGAAGACATGCCGGGACTGGACCCCCAAATTGCTGTCCATAAACTAAACATCTTGCCGAACGCCAAGCCGGTCAAGCAACAACAACGACGGTTCCGACCAGACATCATGAATGCCATCGAAGCTGAAGTCAAGAAACTGATAGCTAGTGGCTTCGTCCGCGAAGAACAACACCCGAATTGGGTGGCCAACATCGTGTCCGCCGTCAAAAAGAACGGAAAGATCTGGATCTGCATCGACTTCAGTGATCTGAACGCGGCATACACTAAGGATGAGTTTTTCCTTCCAATCACAGACATAATGATCGACAACACTTGTGGCTTCGAGCGCATGTCCTTCATGGATGGGTTCTCAGGATACAATCAAATCAAGATATTTTCTAGCGACGAGAAGCACACATCGTTCCGAACGTCGATAGGAGTATTCTGCTACACAGTCATGCCCTTCGGTCTGAAGAACGTCGGTGCTACATACCAGCGAGCTATGAGCACCATCTTCCGTGAACATCTACGCAAGACGGTGGAATGTTACATTGATGACATCGCCGTCAAGAGTCGCTCCAAAGATTATCACCTCCGGGACTTGAAGACTGTGTTCGACCTCATGCGTGCGCACCAGCTCAAGATGAATCCCACCAAATACTTCCTAGTAGTCTCCAACGGCAAGTTCCTGGATTTTATCATTACTTCGAAGGATATCTATGTAGACCCCGACAAGACTAAAGCCATCCTTGAAATGCTTCCACCGGAGAACCTCAGAGAACTTTGCGGCCTTCAAGGAAGACTGGCATACATCAGGAGGTTCATATCAAACCTCTCTGGACATTGTCAACAGTTCACTCAGCTCATGAAGAAGGGATTCTCCTTTGTCTGGAACGAAAAATGACAACGCACCTTCGACGATATCAAGGAGCATCTCATAAACCCCCCACACTACTACAAAAATTGTTAACAATGACGGCTAAATATGCTAATTGATGACACTTGTTTGGCCGTCATCTATGTTACTGTCATCTTTATCATGAGAAAACAATGACACCTCGACACACGTCATCTTTATCTATGAAAGATGACTTGTGTACGTCTTCTTTATTTATAAAAGATGACTTCTATGTCATCTTTATTTACAAAAAAATAATTTTTATCGTGAGACAACAATGACAGCTCAACATATGTCATCTTTTTATATAAAAGATTACTTATATGCGTCCTCTTTATGTATAAAAGATGACTTTTAGCGTGAAAAAACAATACCGCTCAACACACGCCATTATTATCTATAAAAGATGACTGATATACGTCATCGTTATTTGTAAAAGATCACTTATATGCGTCATATGTATTTACAAAAGATGACTTTTATCGATGGTACAATAATAACGACTCAAAACACGTCATCCTTTTATATAAAATATGACTTTTATGCATCATCTTTATTTACAAACGATAACTTAAATGCGTCACATTATTTATAAAAGATGACTTTTATCGTGGAAAAGCAATGACAGCTCAATGCACGTCATTATTCTTTATAAAAAATAACTTATATACGTCATCGTTATTTACAAAAGATGACTTATGTGTGTCACCTATTTTTGCAAAAGATGACTTTTATAAGGTTACAACAATACACGTCATCTTCATTTACATAGAATGACTTCTATGAGTCATCTTTATTTATAAAAGATGACTTTTATGTATCATTAAATGTTCGTTATTATTTATCGTACCCATTTTTGTACATGTATTGTACAATTTGTATTATGTAATACAATATTCCATATAAGAAAAAGAAAGAAAAAGAAAAATAATATGTAAACCAACCAAGGACATTTTATTTCATAATTATTCAAAGTTAACATTTAACTAAAACAATATTACTTCATTCTCACATACTTCAAAACAAAAATTACTAATACTTCCAAAATTTTCTTAATGCATTATTTTTTTTACATATTGTCTTCATTAATAGTATCCATGATAAATTTGGCAAGCTCTCCTCGCATTTCATCAATTTCTTTGATGGAGTAATCCGTTCTCCCAGCAAACTACAAAAACAAACATAAAATCAACTATTATGTTAATGACATCATGTTATATCAATACAACCAATATTACATAAATAGAATCATGATCTTAACATGTAACTTACCATTTTTTTTCTAATTTGGTAGTAGAAAGTTGGAATATGTCCTTCATATATTTTATTACATATTGTTTAGGACACTACATTAGAAAATAAAAAATTAAAGGAGTTAGCACGGAGAATCAAAGGAAAAAATGAAACCTAAATTAAAACTTACATTCACACACTTCCATGTTAAACTTTTCCACTTCATCCCCTTTTGAGCTAGCCATATCTTAAAAGTCCTACAATAATAAATGTGACGTATAGTGGTTCCTAAATGGTAAAGAATTCTATTATATATATTCGCAAAGAACTTACATTGGAATTAACAATCTTAGGTCATTGCGTGGCTGAAGCACAAGCAGATCAAAAAAGTAGATACTTTGAGCAAACGTATCGACAACCACCAACATCCAATGATAGCTATATATAACAAAGTCAAACCACACAAAATATAGGAATGTCCAATTGGACTTTAAAAAATAAACTGACAAGAAGAAAACTTACTTCGCATTATACGAAAATACTACCATTTCACCTTTGTTGCATACATCCATTCTCAGATATGGAAAACTCGTATATGCATGCATCAGATGTTTCAGGTTCTGATATATAATTATCATAAAAATGGAAATAAAATTCAGCAAAGCAAAAACTAATTATATCAGGAAAGGAAAAAATATATATATCATAAAAAAGTAAAACAAAATCAGCACTCTTTTGGTGACATGCACAAGTTTTACCTACAACAGAAAAGCTCCATGAAATATATCCCATAAATTGAAGCTTCGGCAGATACTATGTGATAGATGAAGCAGGCAGTGTGTACATAAACAGATTTCCAGTGCATATTATGTGCTGAACCTTTCCAGAAACAAGCATGAACTTAAACTTGGTGGGCAGATCAACTAATGCTAAAAGAAGCTAATGCTAAAAGAATTAACTAGTAAGGAGACAACATTAACAACTGACTTTGGTGCTATACATGGGGTTCTTAATAGAGAGAAATGACGATTCCTAGCATAGAAGCTAATGCTAAAAGAAGGTTCTGAGATAGGACCTGTATTATATCTGCATTAGCTTTAGCCACCCTAGAAGCAACTGTGCCAATTCCAGCTTCTGCCACAAGCTTTACTGATACCTTTGCTCTAGGATTGACCTACTTACATTAATATTTGGATGATGATCAAGATAGAAGAATACTATGTTTCAAGTTATTACAATATATGACAAACAAGTTGATTTTGTTCTTATGGCTTAAGTAAGAAAATGTTACAAACAATAATAGATGTCAGAAGTAGCTTTAAGATGTGAACTAACCTAATGGAGGTCAAAAATCAACTGTGCAGGATCCTCAATTGATAGGTACTACTTCTAAGCCTTACCAGTGATTATGAAAACCAATCTAAAGAAGAGGCATTAGACTTGAACTTCCTCTAGTTAAAAGTCTCCACCTCTTGCAAACAACTCATCTTTTGTGGTATTACACAACGTAATGATAACCTAAAACACAATTGAAAAGAGGCATTATCCATATCTAAAGAAAAATAAGAATACATCTCAAACTCTGCACAAATATGAAGTGAAACCAATAGAAGTGAGAACATCTCAGGTAGAAAGAAGCTACTTTATGTAAAAGTTATTAATTCAAATATAACAATTTCTACACAGCATACAAACCAATTCAAGTCTATGACAGGGTTACATTTGGATTATCCTTAGTGGTATACTGAGACTCAATCCATCTAATGAAGATTAAGTATTAAGTTCACCCAAGGACAGGCACCAATATAGAGTTCATGCGACAAACAAACTACATACTTGTAAGAGAAAAGAAAGGACGATCAGATATATGATGGAAAAAGTTTAGTAACTATTAATTCATCTAAATTGATGTGTAAACTGATCATTTGATCAATAACATCTAAAATTCTGAACAACTTACTTTACAATCCATCCTGTCAGTAATTCCACCATGCCCAGGAATGCTATCACCAAAATCCTGGATTTGTTAAAAGGTCAATGTCATTAAATCTGCTTCCAAAATTTTGTCTTTCCTGCTTAAATAAATTATTAAGACTTGTAATCTAGGCACAAAACTGAAACCACCTTAAATTTGAATGCCCTTTTGAAGCCCCTAACAAATAATCCTCCAAATGGTGCTATAATGGAAGCAAACAAATCGAATTCCAAAGCATGCCACTGACCAGGTAAAATGGACACTTCTTTCCAAGGAAACCGTTGAATAACATTTTATTTTAGATATAAATAGATCTACATAAGAATATTTCATAACATTATAATCTTATAAACTAATAAAGCTCTCAGTAAGCAAGTAGTGGTAGCAAATGATTGGAAATTTATGTCATCAACAAAAAGGAAATCTATAGAGCCAATGTATTGAGAGTTAGGATGCATAGTAAGTAGCAAGCATTGAACTAATGTGTGTTTGTTGAATACATGTGTTCAAGCTCTATTAATTGTTGGTTCGGTCGATATAATGTATACTGCCCAACTGTACTATGTATCAAAATATCGATATAATTGGCCAGGAACTGAACTAAAACATAAACATGATATGCTGATAAGATACAAAAATAACACATTTTCTTAATCCTAACAAAACATTGGTGAACAGAGTCATTGATCATGGGTCCTTTTACTATATTGTACATAATAATTTCTTTAATCTAAATTCACGAGAACATGTCTATACTAATGACTACATAAACATATTTCTTAATAATTTCTTTGTAGTTAAAAACTCCAACCAAAACTATGAATGCACATATAAAACCATGAGTTCTTTTGTGTAAGAAACTTCTTTATTGTTAAAGTCCTTCAATATGGATACTTCGTATCTGACTCTCTTAGTTTTCAACTACAAACACATGGACATAATTGATGACTGCAATGCTTACAACTCAGAATTTATGCAACTTCATTGCTTCTTATGCGTGTTTCAAGTCACAAATAAAAAAAAATCATATATGTCTAGGAATAATTATAAAGAGCCTCACTTTTAAGCAGTTTCTACGCTCCCACCATCACTATTTAGAACAACTATTTCTGTCTCGTCTATTTTCATAGTTCCAGTAAGAAATGTTCTAGGCCATCCTCCAGTAGCATAAGTACTCATAAGCTCAGGATCATGAAGTGAAATATTTAAAGGTATGGATTAAACCACTACATTCACAAAAAATAACTACATCACTGACTGACAGTGGATACGTACACGTCAAAATGAAATAGACTTACAGAGGTACCTTAAAATCTAAAGTGTATTCTCCGACATCAAGTTTCAGTGGGCATGATATCCAAGTAATGTATGTATTCTATTTTGTTGGTAAAAATGGAGTTCCTACAATATATTTCCAAAATATACTCAACAATGAAAGATATCACATATGATTTTAGCTTACAGAGATGATAGTGAATGAAGGAAAAAGATAAAGATAAAAGGTGCACATTCAACTTTAGATAGATTGGTCCAAATACAACTTTCGATTAGGTGGAATGGATATAATTTTATCCCAAAATCCAACATACTTACAAAGTGAAAATAATATATTTCTACAACTAGGATTTCAGGCCCACATTTAACCTCATATAACAATTCCACTATCTCCATCCCCCTTACATACACAATTTTCCAAAACAACAAAATAGAACCAAAGGAAAGACACACAAGCTTTAATAATAAGACACCAAGACAAAGTGTTTCAATCATGAATAAGTCCAATACTTTAACTGACTTTCTATAACAGGCCTTTCCTCAGAATCAGAGCTAAAAGCTTGAACCAGGTGAATAGTTAGTGGAGGTGCACTAGAACAAAAAACTATACTCACCTCAACCTGGGTGGAAAAAAAAAAAAGAATCTCACAAAGTTAATGAATAAATAGTAGCTTGATTAGGAGAAACCTTTTGATGGCACCCTCGACCAAATAAAATAGTAGTTTACTAATTCAATCTAGTCTCTATCATCAACAAAGTAAATCATCATACAAAAAAAAATTGTTAAGTTGTATTGGATTTTACATCCTAGCCTTGTAGCTTATTCTTTCCAAGGGAAATTAGTTAGCATGTGTTCAAGAGATTCAGCAAGTCTGCAAATTGGATAACTGTTTTAAGATGGTGAAGCGTGAAATGTTGTGTTGTAAAAACCAGCAGGCTTGACCAATATTGAAAGTTGTAAAACATTGCCTAACATGGTGAGTGAATTATAAGACTGATCTTTGACATAATAGTTAATCAAGGTAGTCAAAGGCGCAAGGCGCACTCGAGGCGCAAATGGTCCAAATCGCCCGAGGCGCAAGGCGCACTTAAGGCGTGCGCCCGAGCGACGCAAGGCACAAAAATTATATATATATATATATATATATATATATATATATATATATCGGATTTCTACATTTATAAACATGTGCTTCAAATTTTCTTTTGTCTAGGTTGCAATCACTTTGAATTGAGTGAGAGAGAGAGAAAACAATAAAAAAAAAGTACATCAGTTCAAAAAACAGTACAACAGTTAAAAAAATAGTCTAAACATGTTATTTTTTTCACAAGATTTTCAAGGCGTGCCTAGGCGCGTCTTAGCTATTCCAAGGCGCTAGGAAAAGGCGCACATAGGTGCGCCTTAAGAATTGCGTCCCGTCTGGAGTGCCCTGAGGCGCTGCCCCTGTGCCTAGGAGCAAGGCGCGTCTGAGGCACGCCTTTGACTACACTGTAGTTAATTGACACATATTTCATATATGGTCTACCCTTGTCAAGGTTTCAAACAACCCCAAAATAAGCTTAGACATGATTTTGAAACAGACATGATCCAAAACTTTTAACTAGAAAAGAGAATTATAGAATAATTCAGCAAGCACATGTTTATCAAGTTCTTGAAATACTGCTCTACTAGAATGCTTCATAAAAAATTCACTCAAGCATTTCAACAAACATCTTGTGTACAAACTAGAGTGGATTATGGTGATGTGATAATTCACTCAAGCATTTCAACAAACATCTTGTGTACAAACTAGAGTGGATTATGGTGATGTGATAATTCACTAGCTAGAGATATCATACATCTTAATTAAAGATAAAATATGTGGCCAATATCATGCACAAATGATATGGCACATTTCCACATATAATGCATCAAATTGTATGTTTTAAGAAAGGAGCACTCTACTCAAAACTAAAATGTTCAACTTTCAAGAAAGGTTCGTCGACATCGGCTCTCATGCTACAACCAACGGAGGAGAGTAATTTAAGCTGGGCTTCTTGAGTAATATTAACAACTACTTTTATATTTCAATATTTTTTAGGGAATTTCATCGAACAGAATGTGGTCACTTCTAAACTTGTTCTTCTCAACAACAAATGAATTCTCACCTGTGATGCATAAGGAAGTCCGACTTTTGCTAGGATCCCGGACTCAGACACGGCACGGAGAGAACTATTGCATCAACACTAGTAGCTGATGAAAGTCCCCTGAAGATAAATTGGAGTGCATCAACACTAGTAAATGATGAAATTCCAGTATACAATAGATCGTAAGAACCCTAATCGAAGAACGGATCGAAGGAAGAATGAATCAGTACCTCATCATCGAGTGTCGGTTCCAGCCCCACCGAATCCCTAATCTCCTTTTTCTCATCCACTCCCTCCTCACCTTTTGTATTCTTGAGAACATCTACTCAAACACCCGAGGAGTCATCCACAATTAACGCTGTGTCTACGAGTTCCTCCTCCAATATCCCCTAACATCGTATAGGTCTTACTGCTAGCGGTCCAGGAAAACAGATTAACGGTTGAGTTATAAATACGTAGCTACTTTGTTTGCATATTTCCTATTCAGAATTGATTATTAAACCCATACTATGCAGGCCAACCAAAAAAAGCATAATTTATATCTTTCATGTAAACTTTAGGTTGTGAACATAGTGCTTGATCAACTACTTCAAATGTTAGGTTGTGAACATAATTCAAATAAGCATAATTTCAATCTTTCATGTAAACTTTTCTAAATGACGAAACTATTGTTCCAGAAACACATCGGACAATACCTTTCACTTCTCGACTCCCTCTTTGGCCAACGGCAAGAGCGCCCGAAAGTGTCCTTCCGGATCCCCATTCTCCCCGAACTCCTAGCTAACAACAGTAACATCGGCAACACAATCAAACCAAAAGCAACCCCCTCCAATATTACAAGAGAAAACCACCTTGCATCTCGTTGGATGCACACCAACGAGCCGTCCTATAAAGCGCCAACAACGTTAAACAAACATTTTGAACATTTTGTCGAATCGTTCATGCGCGTGATAACAATAAGCAGAACTTCCAACTAACCGTCGATTTCGGCAATGGTGTGCCTCCCTCGAGTCCTCCAGCGACCCTCTGGTGACTACGATGCGGTCGACATTGGCACTCCATGCGCGGGCGAGCACGGCGGGGATGTCAGCCACGTGGCACTGGCGACCGTTGTAGATCCCCTTGAACATCAGGTCTACACAAGTCAATCAATCAAAAGCCTAAAATCTTTTCGTCACCAAAATCGAAAGAAGCAGCAGAAAAAAAGAGCTCGCGCTCTCCCGTGTCGTTCCCTACCGCCATAGAGATCGCCCCCTCCTCTGGCGTGCACTCCGGCGGCACCTCTAAGAGCGACACCGACAACTGCTTCCTGACCAGCCCGATGTCGAAGAGTATCACCCCGGAGGAGGAGTTGGTGACGAGGATCCCCTTCACGGGGAGCTCCTCCTTCTTCATCCAGACGACCCCCTTCAGCCGTAGCCGAGGTTCCCCCAGAGGACGAGGCCGAAGTAGGCGAGCCCGTCGTACTTCGCGTAGCACGGGGAGTTTGCCAACAAATAAGAAGGGGACGGTGGGGAGTTTGAAAATTTGAAAGCCCTAAAATCCTATGATGAAGAACAAGAAGCTCTGTGCGCAGTTCTTCGATTCCCTATGGAGAGGCGGCGGCTTCCTCCTTAGGTCTGGCACCAAATCTGGTATGCTTATGGGTTGAGAGGGGGAAAGAAAAAATTAGGTGGTTTCAATTTTGGAGGTGGGGGATGAAAAAAGTAAGGGCACTACACAATATACTTAGGTAATTTATAAGGGCACTGCCAAATTTACTTGGGGCTAGCCCATTGAAAAAGTAGAAAAAATTACAAGTTTGCCATCATGAAAGTTACTCGGGGCTAGCCCACTGTTATAATCAGGACTGTCGGGAATTTGACAGTCCAAACACTTGGAAGGACTGTCAAAATTCTGACAGTCCAAACACTTGTAAGGACTGTCAAAATTTTGACAGTCCTAAAACATGTTTGGACTGTCAAAATTGTGACAGTCCCATTTTTAAGGACACTGCACATATAACTCAGGGCTAGCCCATCGTAAATTTACAAATAATTACAAGTTTGCCATCATGAAAGTTAATCGGGGCTAGCCCACTGTTATAATCTGGACTGTCAAAATTGTGACAGTCCTACCACTAGGAAGGACTGTCACAATTATGACAGTCCTAACCTAGTTAGGACTGTCAAAATTTTGACAGTCCTAAAAATTGTTAGGACTGTCAAAAATTTGACAGTCCATTTCCCAAAATTACAAGTTTGCCACACTTGGGCTACCCCACACCAAAGTATAAAAGTGGAATGGATTTCTATTTTTGGCATTCCACCTAGACCTAAGAAACCCTCATTCCACCAAGCCCAAACCTAAATTTGGAAATAGCTAGTTGTGGTTGGAGGAGTAATTTACTTTGGTGATACTCCAAGGAATATTCTTCCGGTATGTCTTCGACAAGCTACGTTGAATAAGATTTGCAATTGTGCGAAAAAGATTTAGTTTATTTTCATTAATGTAGGAACAATGCATGAAAAATTGTTCGATGACGAAGTCGGATCGTCCAATTCATTAATTATGCACTCCGGACGTTCCAAAGAACAAGTTGGTTGTTCCGAAGCACGTACGGTACGTAAAACGACAACCCGAATTTGACAGTCACGGGTTAGGACTGTAAACATTAGACAGTCCTATATAAATATAGGACTGTCCAATATTCCACAGTCCTATGTAAATATAGGACTGTCATAAATTCGACAGTCCTACTTAAAATTAGGACTGTCATACTTTTGACAGTCCTATATAAAAATTGGACTGTCAAAATAGTGACAGTCCTTGATAATTATATGAAGTTATTAATTTTTATATTTTTTTATATTTGTTATAGGACCAAGCTTGTTCAGATATTGTGGTACATCCTGATGTTGGTGTTGATGTGGATGATATTTTCTCAACGGATATTGAATTTGCAAGCCATGAAGAAGCATTAGAGTGGTGCAGAGAAGTTGGGAGACGACATAACGTAGTTATTGTCATTGCAAGATCCATCCGATCTCGTCCGGGCCGAAAATATATTGAGCTTGGATGCGAAAGAGGAGGTGTGTTTAGGCATCATAAAAAAAAGGGTGACGAGAAAATCCCCAAGAAAAATGTTGGGACGAGAAAATGTGGTTGTCCATTGAAGCTGTTGATTGTAAAAGTTGAAGATGTGAAGTGGATAATCGAAGTTAAGAATGGAAGACACAATCATCCTATTCCAGGGACGCTTACGGGTCATGCCTACGTGGCACGGTTGAAGGAGGATGAGAAAAAGTTGGTTGAAGAACTGTTCCTTTCAGGAGTTGCACCGAAACAAATTTGTTCTGCTGTACGACAAAAACAAGATGGGAACAAGTCTACCATGAGGACGATCTATAATAGTTTGGCCAGAGCGAAATGCAATAGTATGAAAGGAAGAATGGCGATGCAGCAAGTATTGAAGTTGCTTGGCGAGCATCACTACGTGGAGTACCATAGAAGACATCCACAAAGTGATGAACTCCTTTCATTGTTTTGGGCTCATCCTGATTGCACACATATGGCTCGGTCCTTCGCAGACGTGTTGGTCCTTGATTGTACATATAAGACCAACAAGTTCAAGATGCCTCTTTTTCATGTTGTCGGGTTTACTTCTACGGGAAAAACATTTACAGTCGCTTTTTGTTTTATGAAGAGTGAGACAGTATCAGATTACACATGGGCGTTGAGGAAACTACAATCCCTTTACACCGGTTACAAAGAGCCGTCTGTTTTTGTTACTGACAGAGAATATGCGTTGATAAATGCTATAGATATTGTATTTCCTCATGCGCATAGACTACTATGCACTTGGCATATAAATAGAAATATCCATGCTCAATGCAAGAAAAAATTTGAAACTTTGGACGGTAAAATTGACATGCTTCGCTTCGAAGAATTCTACAGTGATTGGAGTCTTGTATGGCGAGCAAGTACTACAGACAGTTACGAGGCAGCATGGTACATGTTCCAACAAAAGTGGGAGCCAAGTAACCCGACATGCATATCTTATATCAAAGATACTTGGCTAGGACCACATAAAGAGCAATTCGTGTTAGCATGGACCAA
Source organism: Iris macrosiphon (assembly GCA_036927795.1). Classification (NCBI taxonomy): domain Eukaryota; kingdom Viridiplantae; phylum Streptophyta; class Magnoliopsida; order Asparagales; family Iridaceae; genus Iris; species Iris macrosiphon. The sequence continues at coordinate 60,153,071 of JAYESA010000012.1, read as the reverse complement.
CATGGTGAAGCATTATGGCACGATCACTACGAACCAGGCTGAAGGGGCACACTCATGTTTAAAAAGATATCTACGCTCATCGGTCGGTAATTTTGTCTATGTTTGGCAATCGATTCATTTGATGACTATTGCCACGGTGAACGATATTGTAGCATCATTTGAGATGAGCCTCAATATTGCAAAGCATGAATACAAGCAAGAACACCTCTTGGATGGTTTAACCCATGTGGTATCTCACAAGGCCTTGGGGTTATTGTTTGAGGAGATTCGGAGGTCGAAGTCGGTGGGTTATGATCCCGAGGTTTGCGGTTGTTCATATCGACATTCACTCGGACTTCCGTGTGCACATGAAATCAATGAATACCATCGTGAATCTATACCTATTCCAATAGATGTTGTTGATCAACGTTGGCGACACCTGTCGATAATGCCGGCGGTGGAAGTGCAAGATGATTTCTTTGCGTTATCCCAAGTTAAACTACTTCACGCAAGGTGGTGTGGCGCATCGGAACCGGAGAGAAGATCCGTTGAGTTTAAAATCCAGGAGATTGCAGTCCCGGGAACAACTCGATTGCAAGAGCCATCCGTTGTTCGAACTCCTAAGGGAAGACCACACTCAAGAAAGAGTAGAGCCAAAAAGAAGGAGGAGGAGTCAACTATAAGAGATCCATCCTTATTTGAACATATCGAACGCAGTTTGGAGGCAAAGTCCGTTGTTCGAACTCCTAAGCTAACTATTCGAAGGGGGAAGAAACATAAAACGATAGATGCAGGCACGGCGGAGGGTGTTGAAAACATTTATGTTTCTTATAGTCTATACATTGAAAAATTCCTACCTGAGATACGGAACTTCATTTGGTCTATTGATGATGTTCCTGCGGATGGCCACTGTGGATACCATGCACTAGCAAGACAACTAGGCTATTCAGTGGAAGCAGGATGGCGACAGGTTAGGGCAGAGCTGTACGAGGAGTTGGAGTCGCGCCTAGCCTTCTATAGCCAGATACTTGGCGAAGAAATTGTTGGAGATTTGTTGGCATGCATACCTTGTACGGAAACAGTTACCGGACCAGAGCATTACATGGATGTCCCGCCTGCTGCTTACGTCTTCTCTAATAGGTATAAGTTACCTATTGTAATTATCTCACATGGTATTAACAATACTTTCTTTCCAATGTGTGCCCCCCCGGCCGAACACCGAGTATCCAATCTATGTTGCATTGGGCTAGTCGGACAACACTTCGTCATCCCAAGGTTGATCGCTCATTCTCCTATTCCGCCACCTTCTACGCTTTGGTATAAACACGCACCTGAGGAAGCAATCGCATGGACGACACCCTACAAGGATGCAATGGCGGCCTATAAGAAGATGATGAAGATGGAGGACCCCAAAATCATGTCGGACGACTACTTTGATATTTTAATCGATTGATACTGGCCCAAGGGAAAATGTATAATGTGTTGATCCATGTTTGTTTAAGTGTATATTGAACCATATGTTGTATGTTGTATGTTGTGTAATGAAAAGAGTTATGAAGATTTTGATTGTATATTGCGCATTTCTACTTATAACTTAGGACTGTCATTTTGGAAAACTGCCAGGATACCAGGACTGTCACAATTTTGACAGTCCTAGTGTAAAGTAGGACTGTCAAAATTGTGGCAGTCCTAAAGTTTACTCACTGTCAATTTTGACATATATATAACTTTAGGACTGTCACAATTTTGACAGTCCTAGTGTAAACTAGGACTGTCAAAATTGTGACAGTCCTAAAGTTTACTCACTGTCACTTTTGACATATATATAACTTTAGGACTGTCACAATTTTGACAGTCCTAGTGTAAACTAGGACTGTCAAAATTGTGACAGTCCTAAAGTTTACTCACTGTCAATTTTGACATATATATAACTTTAGGACTGTCACAATTTTGACAGTCCTAGTGTAAACTAGGACTGTCAAAATTGTGACAGTCCTAAAGTTTACTCACTGTCAATTTTGACATATATATAACTTTAGGACTGTCACAATTTTGACAGTCCTAGTGTAAACTAGGACTGTCAAAATTGTGACAGTCCAAAAGTTTACTCACTGTCAATTATGACATTTATATAACTATAGGACTGTCACAATTTTGACAGTCCTTGTGTATACTAGGACTGTCAAAATTATGACAGTCCTAAAGTTTACCCACTGTAAATTATGACATATATATAACTTTACGACTGTCACAATTTTGACAGTCCTAGTGTAAACTAGGACTGCCAAATTTGTGACAGTCCTATAGTTTACCCACTGTCATTTATATAACTTTAGGACTGTCACAATTTTGACAGTCCTAGTATAAACAATATGCACAGTATACAGATCAAAAGACACAGTATACAGATCAAAATAGTAAAGTTTAACCCAGTGACCAATATGCAAAGTATACAGATCAAAATAGTAACAAAAAGGCAAAAATAACTCAGAGTGTCACAAGTAGGCAAAATTATAGTTTAAAGTTTTACAACTCAAATCCTCAATATCCTCAAAATTCATATTCAATCAAACTTTTACAACGTTTACAGCTCTAATTTTGACAATTCTCAAAATGATTGTTCAAACGTCATGGCGCCTCTTCGTGCGTTGCTCTCTAGTATCCAAGAAAGGATATTCTTCAGCGTTGTCGATATTTTGGAGTTCGTCATTGATTGTCATATAATTGGAACCCTGGCAACTGACGAGGCTTCTTCCCAATTTCTTAACTTTCCTTGCCTATTCATGAAAAATGAAAACAATTGTTAGCCTCAGTTACAAATATCAAACTTAAGGTCTACAAGTAGGCTCACCATCTTGACCAGTGCAGTATATAAGACCGATTTGGGAGGAAGATCTGACGGTACACGCACAATATCCCCTCCGCGTTGGAACAAGGTCGGTAGTCCGACACCGGCGAAGTAGGCGAGGTAGTCGTCGCTGCACTCCGCCATATTGACTGCTGCTAGCCGGTCGGTATCTCTTATGACGTGGCGTTGCCACTCGGTGAAGAAGTGCGATACCCAGTTGAAATGTGCAGGTATATAGTTTAGCGGTTTTGTACCGCGCGGAGGCTTTATCATTTGCAAAGTTCGCCTTGGGACAGTTTGTACGTAGCCAAACTGACGTAGCACTCTATCCGGCATATAAGCCTCCTCGATCTCATGACAACTGATAAGACCGTGATATAAGGCGACTGGTTGCAACGGACGGGTAGACTGTCGCAAATCACGGTATGGATCCCATACAATCTGCACCGCAAAAAATGTAGCATAACGTCATTTAGCATAACGTAGTAAATTCATACCAATTAAGTACAATATTAGGTCTAAATTCACCTCTTCTGTCGTCATTTCTTCGAGTGCATGTCGTAGAGCGGCCAATGTGTGAGAACGTTTGGCATCTACCTTACTTGGCTTCCATCGGCACATTCTAGGCATGTTCTCGTCATACCCTCGGTTCAGGCTCGCCCGCTGCAGGGTTGGAAAGTGCTCGTATATCCATGCCTACACGTTACCGAAAATATATTAGTCCAAAAATAAACAACACAATTTCAATTTATGTAAACAAGTTGACAAAGATATATCTATACATGGAGTAGAGTCTGGCATCCGGAAATAGTCTTCGAACCCACACGGGATGCCGTACCAAGCTCGCGGTAAAGGTATGCCAGTATACCGCTTCCCCAAGAAATTTGCTCTATCTCATCAATGTTGTCCAAATAGATGAGATATTTCGCATTTACGGACGTTCCAGACTTATCGGTAATGCCGACAGCCCCTAAGATGAACTGAATATATCCGCGGGCCACATTATCGCTATTATCAATTTCAGGGGCCGTCTCAGCGAATATCTTCTCCAAATATTTTAGAGGAAGTCCGTAGGACTTCTTGAATTCTCGAATACTGGTAAAACTAGTAGCATCAACTCCCAGACACCCTGATACATAATCCACCATATTATCGTAATAGTTGATGCTCGAATCATCAAAAGTATGATTCTGCATGGGTCGACCATCAACCCTAAGTCCCAATATATGATGGACGTCATCAAGGGTAATCGTCAACTCCCCATTGGGTAGATGGAAAGTGTTGGTCTCTGGATGCCACCGTTCTACAAATGCTGAAATCAGTGCATTATCCACCGTCGTATATGAGTAGCTACCCAAATATTGCAGACCTGTGGGACTGATTTTTGACTTCACATCATCTCCCAGTAATTCATACCGCCATGTATTGCATTTTTTGCCATGGTTGATTACCGTCAACATACGACCACTCTCCTGAAAAGTCAACAATTGGATGAAATTAAACATCTATGTAAAATAAACTTTGAACTTACAACTATATATAAATGTATCATAACGTAATGTACTTACCGGATTGTTCCATATTTGGTATGCAATATGGTTTTCGATCGACGGTAACATAGAGCAACCGTTTGGACGAGTGTCGCCTGGACTATCTGCCTGCTCAGAAGGTCCCGAACCATCAGTAGGCTGAGAAGGTCTCTCGACAGGACTATCTGCAGGCTGAGAAGGTCCTGAACCATCAGTAGGCCGATTTGGAATATTTGGCATGTCCTCATCGGAGGAGGAAGAAGAGCCGGAAGAACTAGGAGGAGCACGTCTCTTTGTGGCAATCTTCTTCGTCAATGGACGTATCCTCACTTCAGAGCGTGCCTCGGCCTCGCGGATAGTCACGCCTTGCGAAACTGTGCGTTCCTTACGCATCGACGTAGTAGGGCGTCTTCTCATTTCTTCATCCACAGTGTCCTTTCCAGGGGCATGACTATAAGACAAAAATTAATATATACAGACAAAAATTAATATATATTTGAACATAATAATTGAATTTTTTCAGGCTGTAGCCATTTCTACAGTCCTGTAAGTATACAGGACTGCAGATTTTTCAACAGTCCTAATCTTTTAGGACTGTTGAATTTCCTACAGTCCCATATATATTTAGGACTGTAGGAAATTCGACAGTCCTATATATATATAGGACTGTCGAATTTCCTACAGTCCTAAAAATATATGGGACTGTAGGAAATTCTACAGTCCCGCTCGATACTGCTCGATAATGTCGAGCAGTCTCGACATTCTACGCCCTAAATTCATGTTCCAAACGACTTCTATGTCTAAACTACATCCTAGACTCCGCCAAGGACTAGTATGCCCTCATTTGAAAGAAAATAACTCAAAAAATTTCAACATGTAAGAGGATTTCTTAAAATTTTTGGACATTTTTTCAAATACAATAGCACAAGGAGAATGATGATTTCTACCTTGGTACTTTCGAGACTTTGGGAGCCATCGACAAGGAGGAGGAGGACAACGGAGAACGGCCGGCGGGAGGGGGTCGGCGGAAGGGGGGAAAGCACCGGTCGGGGGGGGAGCTAGGTTTCCAGAATGAGAGAAGGGGAGGGATGTTTTCAAATGCTGGGCTAGCCCCAAGTAAAAACTTGGGCTAGTATGAGTAAGGTTTGCTCTATAGTGGGCTAGCCCCAATCCTGGGCTAGCCCCAAGTAAAATTGGCAGTGCCCTTATAAAAAGCCTATACTTAGGGCAAGCCAATTGAAATTTTTTCAAAAATTACAAATTTACACTCCTCAAACTTACTTAGGGCTAGCCCACACCAACCTATATAAGTAAAAATTATTTCTCTTCTTTATTTTTCACCTTCACATGAAAAAAATCTCTCATTCTCTCAAGTCCAAAAATCTAAACCTAACTTTGGAATTTGATAGTTGTGGTCCCAAGTGGAAGAAAATTCGGATTTGGTGATTGTCCAACGAATATTCTTCCGGTATGTCTTTGACAACAAACGATGAATAAGTTTTACGATTGTCACAAAAATATTTAGTTTTATTTCACTATTGTAGGAGCGATGCATGAAATTATCTTCGATGAAGAAGTCGGATCATGCAATCTATTAAATATGCACTCTGGTCCTTCCGAAGAACATGTCGGTTGTTCTGAAGCACGTACGGTACGTAAAATGATAACCCTATTTCGACAGTCATCGGGTAAAGACTGTATAAAATTCAACAATCCTATATACTATAGGACTGTCAATAATTCGACAGTCCTATATAAATATAGGACTGTCATAATTTCGACAGTCCTATATACTAAGTGGACTGTCAAAATAGTGACAGTCTTGAATCTTAAAGACTGTAAAAAAAATTATAGTCTACTCAATACATTAGTCTGTAAATATTATGACAGTCCTAATTTGGACTGCAAATTATTTGAAGTTATTAATTTTGAGATTATTTTATATTGGTTATAGGACCAACCTCGTACATATGTTGTGGTACATCCTGCTATTAGGGTTGATGTGGAGAAGGTATTCTCAACGGATATTCAATTTGTATCCCAGGAAGAAATATTAGATTGGTGCAGAGAAGTTGGAAGATGATATAACATAGTCATTGTCATTGCAAGATCCATCAGATCTCGGTCGGGCCAAAAATATTTAGAGCTGGGCTGCGAAAGAAGAGGTGTGTTCAGGTAGCATCGTAAAAAAATGGGTGTTGTTAAAAAAAATCCCCAAGAAAAACATTGGGACGAAAAAAATATGATTTTTCATTTAAGGTTTTAATTGTAAAAGTAAAAGATGTGAAGTGGATAATCGAAGTTAAGAATGGAATACACAATCATCCTATTCCAGCGACACTTACGGGTCATGCCTACGTGGCACGGTTGAAGAAGGATGACAGAAAGTTGGTTGAAGAAATGTTCCTCTTCGGAGTTGCACCCAAACAAATTTATTCTGCCGTGCAACAAAAAGAAGATGAGAACAAGTCAACCATGAGGACGATCTATAATAGTTTGGCGAGAGCGAAATGTAATAGTATGAAAGGAAGAATGGCGATGCAGCAAGTATTGAAGTTGCTTGGGAAGCATCACTACGTGGAGTACCATAGAAGACATCCACAAAATGATGAACTCCTTTCATTGTTTTGGGCTCATCCTGATTCCACACACTTGGCTCGGTCCTTCGCAGACGTATTGGGCCTTGATTGTATATATAAGACCAACAAGTTCAAGAAGCCTCTTTATCACATTGTTGGGTTTACGTCTACAAAAAATATATTTTCAGTCGCTTTTTGTTTTATGAAGAGTGAGACAGTAGAGGATTACACTTAGGCGTTGAGAAAACTACAACCCCTTTACACAGGATATAAAGAGCCCTCTGTTTTTGTTACCGACAGAGAATATGTGCTGATAAATGCTATAGATATTGTATTTCCTCATGTGCATAGACTACTATGCACTTGGCTTATAAATTAAAATATACAAGCTCAATGCAAGAGAAATTTTAAAAATGTGGACAGTAAAATCGATAAGCTTCGCTTCAAAGAATTCTACAGTGATTGAAGTCTTGTATGGCGAGCAAGTACTACAGACAGCTACGACACAGCATGGTACATGTTCAAACAAAAGTGGAAGACGAGTAACCCAACATGCATTTCTTATATCAAAGATACTTGGCTAGAACCACATAAAGAACAATTCGTCTTAGCATGGACGAACATTGTGAAGCATGTAGCGCCCCGTTCACCCGGTGCGGAGAGCGCGGCTAAGAAACACAAGACGGTATCGTTCGATCGGGATAGATTGAATTAAGAACTCGTCCTCGTTATGGATTTGTTTCTTCGGAATTGATTCCCATATTCAGTGGACTGCGCCCCAAGGATCGACTTAGCGGCAGAGTCAGGAGGGACCTCTCCGCTGCTATCTTTTATTGCCTCGATTTTCGATATCGTTTGTTGCTTTCGTGCTTTGAGTTGGTTTTGGGATTTGCTTATTTTTCTTGAACGGTTTCGATAGGTTTTCATTATTTTCGTTCATTAACTTGCACTTCTATTCCGAGATTGGAAAGAGAGGAAAAGGTATTAATCGAGTTGTTCGTGTGCAGGTGAACGAGCAGTAGACGGCTTGCGAGCGGAGTCGTGAAGCACCTCTTTCCTTCTCCCTTCCAAAATCTAAGTGAGTGGCTACCAACCCGATTAGCTAGACCTGCTTCCAGTCTTCACATCTAATAAATCTGCATTCTTCTTCGCCCCGATCAAACGATACCAAGTAATAATAAAAGAAACCAAGATAAAAGAAAATAGACTTGGTTCTTATGCTTGTCAATCAAATATGTGAACTGTTATCATACTGTATGCTAGTTCGTTTATAACTGTTCTATGAATCGTGCTAAGTATGGAACACCTTGTATGTGCTAAACTGTTCAAGAAGGCTATGTTAAATGAATCATGCAATACCGACTGTCCTGTACTACTGTTTGCCTCAACTGCATGAACTGTTAACTTAGCAACGTAGTGTTCGATCACGGACAACTTATGCACAAGGTAACTGGTTCCTGCGGACGGTCGCTGGGGCACTGGCACCGATCCGGTCCGAACGGAACCCTACTGTATAGTCAACTGTACTGGACGGAATGGCTTGGAGCAACCACTGTACTTTCGCTGCAAACCATTCTCGTCTATGACTAGTGTCCTTATTGGCATACGCCAGTGATCTATTATATATTTAAACCTGTTGCATACTAACTTGTGTCTTCGTGGCAGGGAAGGCATGGTAAGTATTGTGCAGGTAATTTAGACGGGTAGGTAAAATTCACCGAACGGTGGCACGTTCATTTCAGTAAATTCTATATGCTGCTTACTTGTAAATGAACTAAGGTAAGATAGAAACCCATAAAATATGCATGCTTCATTAAAACAACATATTGATTGGTATAGTCAGGCTAGCTCGCCTTCACCAGCATGTTTCGATATGCTGACCCTCGTTGAAATAGGTTCTCCGCACCAAGGCGAACCGAGCGAGGAGCCGAAGTCATCTTCCCGATCCAGTCCAGCTGTTGGCGCATCTTCACCGTGCCCCTTAAAGCATTTTGAAGATAGGAGCTTGCAACTCTTCATATACAAATGCAGCTCCGTGGCAAAGCTATCCTCCAGCCTGGAGGTCTTTATCATTTTAAGTTTATAAAGGGATATAATGTACAGGACTGCTATCTCATTTTGAGTCATCTCTTTTGTAAGCCGTTCAGCATATTAGCTGACTCGTTCAGGAGTTTGTAATAGATGTTCATTATCAATAAAGAGAACTTTTCTATGTTTTAAATCTGTGTTTTAATTTATCTGCGTACTCTGAATATGTGCTTGCTATGCAAACCAGTAAAGCCTTGTGCGGGCGCAACCCCAGGCCCGCACGGCGGTCACGATTCGGGGGACGCCTCAAACGATTCTAAGGAATCGGGTCGTGTCAAAGCATTATGGCACAATCACTACAAACCGGGTCGAAGGATCACACTCAAGTTTAAAAAGATGTCTACGGTCATCGGTCGGTAATTTTGTCTCGTTTGGAAATCGATTCATTTCATGATTATTTCTACGGTGAACGAGATTGTAGCATCATTTGAGATAAGTCTCAATATTGTAAAGCATGAATACAAGCATGAACACCTCTTGGATGGTTTAATCCATGTAGTATCTCACAAGGCCTTGGACTTATTGTTTGAGGAGATTGGTAGGTCGAAGTTGGTTGGTTATGATCCCGAGGTTTGCGGTTGTTCATATCGACATTCACTCGGCCTTCTTTGTGCACATGAGATTAACGAATATCATCATCAATCTATACATATTCCAATAGATGTTGTTGATCAATGTTGGAGACAGTTGTCGATAATGCCGACGGTGACGATGATTTTTTTTCTTTGCCACAAGTGAAACTCTTTCACACAAGGTGGTGTGTCGCATCGAAACCGGAGAGAAGATCCATTGAGGTTAAAATCCAAGAAATTACAGTCCCGGCAACAACTTGATTGCAAGAGCCATCTGTTGTTCGAACTCCTAAGGGAAGACCACACTCAAGAATGAGTAGAGAAAAAAAGGAGATGGAGTCAACTAAAAGAGATCCATCATTGTTTGAACATATTGAACGCAATTTAGAGCAAGTTGAGTCAAAGTCGGTTATCGAAAGTGTGGTATTTTCGCAGAAAAAGAGTAAGCTTACTATTCGAAGGGGGAAGAAACAGAAAACGAACGATGCAGTCACGGCGGAGGGTTTAGATAACTTCTCTGATTTATATAGTCTATACATTCAAAATTTTCTACCTGAGATACGAGATTTCATTTGGTCTATTGTTGATGTTCCTAAGGATGGCCATTGTGGATCTCATGCACTCGCAAGACATCTTGGCTATTCAGTTGAAGCAGGATGGAGACAGGTTAGGGAAGAGCTGTACGAGGAGTTGGAGTATCGTCTACCCTTCTATAGGCAGATACTCGTTGAAGAAATTGTTGGAGATTTGTTGGCAAGCATACCTTGTATGGAAACAGTTACCGGACCAGACCATTACATGGATGTCCCGCCTGCAGCATATGTATTCTCTAATAGGTATAAGATACCTATTGTAATTATCTCACAAAGCATTAACAATACTTTCTTTCCAATGTGCCTATTGTAATTACCTCACAAGGCATTAACAATACTTTCTTTCCAATGTGCGCTCCCCCTGCCGAACACAGACTATCCAATCTATGTTCGATAGGGCTTGTCGGACAATACTTTGTCATCCCAAGGTTGATCGGTCATTCTCCTATTCCTCCACCTTCTACGCTTTGGTATAAACACGTACCGTAGGAAGCGATCGCATGGACGATACCCTACACGAATGCAATTGCTGGCTATAAGAAGATGATGAAGATGGAGGATCCCAAAATCTTGCCTAAGGACTACTTTGATATTCTAATCGATTGATACATCTTATACTTCTGTATCATTTTGTATGTTGTGCAATGAGCTATATATGTTGAACTGTATATTGAACTGTATGTTGTGCAATGAGTCATGGATTTTGACAGTCCTGATAGCTATCAGGACTGTCCAAAATTTAACAATCCTAGTTTTTAGCCACTGTCTCTACACATTTATACATAAAAGTAGCTGTCTCGAAACACAAATAACCAACAACAGCATGAAAGTTTAACAATTGTATGAAAGTTCTTCTTCAAACATGTCTCCAAACACAAATTGTATGAAAGTTTTACAACTTAAACAAGTCTCGAAATAAAACATAACCAATCAAAAATTCTAACAAAATATAACCAGTCAAAGTTTTCAAACTTAAAAGTTTTACATGTCTCAAAACATAAATTATAGCAAAGTTTTATATGTCTTGAAACATGGCCTAAACTTCATGCCGCCTCTTTGTACGTTGCTCTCTATTTTCCAAGAAAGAAAAATCTTCTGTGTTATCGATTTGTTGTAGCTCATCATTGATTTTCATATAATTCGTACCCTGGCAACTTACGAGGCTTCTTCCCAACTTCTTCACTTTCCTAGCCTATTCATGAGAATTCAAAAAATTTGTTAGGTTATAAACATTTACATATATCAAACTGAAAGTGAAGAAGTTGCCTCACTATCTTGACTAATACAGTATACAAGACAGATTTGGCGGGAAGATCTGATGGTACACGCACAATATCGCCTCCGCGTTTGAATAACGTAGGTAGTCTGATACCAGCGTAGTAGGCGAGGTAGTCGTCGCTACATTCCGTCATATTTACTGCTGCTCGTCGTTCAGTTTCTCTAATAACGTAATATTGCCACTCAGTGAAGAAGTCCGAGACCCAGTTGAACACCGTAGGAATATAGTTTAGCGGTTTTGTACCTCACGAAGCAGTTATCATTTTCAATGTGCGCTTCGGGACTATTTGTATGTAGCCAAACTGACGGAGTACTCTATCAGGCATATAAGCCTCCTCGATTTCATGACAACTTATCAAACCGTGATATAAAGCGACTGGTTGCGACGGACGACTAATCTGTCGCAAATTATGATATGGATCCCAAACAATCTATAATATATAAAATTTAGCATAACGTCATTTAGCATAACGTAATTTAGTAAATTATTACCAAATATTAAAAAATTAGGTCTCAATTCACTCGTCATATCTTCAAGTGCATCCCGTAGGGCGGCTAATGTATGTGGACGTTTGGCATCTTCCTTAGTTGGCTTCCATCTGCATATTCTAGAAATATGCTCATCATACCCTCGTTTAAGTTTAGCCCGCTGCAGGGTTAGAAAGTGCTCGTATATCAATGCCTTCACGTAACCAAGTTAAAAAAAATTAGTCCAAAAATTTACAATAAATTTTTTTATTATATATACAAGTTGACAAAGCTATATCTATACATGGAGTAGAGTCTGGCATCCGGATATTGTCTTAAAACTGATGCGGGATGCCGCACCAAGCTCACGATAAATGTATGCTAGTATACCGCTTCCCCAAGATATTTCTTCCACCGTGTCTATGTCGTCAAAATTCAGGAGATATTTGTCATGTATCGACGTTCCAGACTTATCCGTAATGCCGACAGCCCCTAAGATGAACTGCATATATCCACGGGCCACATTATCGCTATTATCTATTTTGGGGTCCGGATCAGCGAATGTCTCCTCCAAATATTTTAAAGGAAGTCCGTACGACTTCTTGAATTCTTGAAGGGTGGTAAAACTAGCCGCATCAACCCCAGACACCCTGATACATAATCCATAATATGGTCGTAAAAGTTGATGCTCGATTCGTCAAAAGTATGATTCATCATGACTCGACCATCAACCCTAAGTCCCAATATATGATGGACGTCATCAAGG
>JAYESA010000012.1:60132871-60135371 GCA_036927795.1 Iris macrosiphon | reverse complement strand
TTTTTATTAGCTTTTGGTACCGGATTTGTCTCCGATTTTGGTTTGAGACCTTGTATTGTATATGATTTTGGATAATGTATTATTATTATTGATGTTGTGGTTATTTTAGTAGCAGTTGTTTAGACTTTGTAGTTGTTAGTCTTCTTTGTTATCTTATCGTGCTTAGATTCGTGATTGAGTACATTGTGATTATCGTTATGATATTGCTCCTCCGTTTGGAGTTGAGATCTTGACATGTTTATATATTGATTGTGTAAGATTGTTAGTAGACCTAGACAGTATTCTACCGTCGATGCTGCGGCGTAGGCTGGAAGTACCCACGACTCATGCCCAATTTTTCGGGTGTGGGTCGTAACATATTTTTGGTGGTGGCCCATGCAGGTCACGATTCGCAATTAGTGCGATGTCGTGGTAGTACAATAATTTAGTTGTACTGCTGCGAGCTTGTTATAGGATCTAAGATCTAGGATGAGAGTATACTCAATCACGACTAGGAATAATTTCAATCAAATTATTCTAAAATTGTTTTATTTTGAAATATTACTGTCCTTCTTTGATGATATCGTATCTTGCACCGTATTGACTTCTTTTGATCTGTGTTCAGGATGCCTCCGAAGACACGATCTCATTGTAACGTCCCAGCAGTTGCCACCGAGAGGTCTGCTACCTCTCGTTCAGCTCGTATTCAGGCAGCTGCTACCGCTCCACTCACTACTCCTGCGGTTGAGGGAGCATCTGCTTCTCTCGGGGATCCTCCTCCACTTGTCGATCCGAGGACTACCCCAGTCATTCCGGTGGTGCCTCTACCACCTCCTGCACCAGTAGATGCCACGCAGTTGTTTGCGTTCTTCAGGGAGATGATGGATGCACAGCACCGTCAAGTGGATGTGATGAGGCTGGCTATTGAGAACGCCCACCAGGTGGCCATGACGGCAGTGGACAGAGTGGCACAGATTCAGCCACAGGTAGATCAGATTCAGCGCCCGAGGCGGGCAACATCATTGACTTCACTTTGACGTGGTATTGCACTGATACGAGGATTGCGGCACCAGGGCTTACTTGGGAGGCTTTCAAGAGGCTTTTTAAGGAGAAATTTTTTTCAGATGTGGCGCTCAGTACTTTGGAGAGCCAGTTCGAGGCACTCGTCCAGGGGAGCATGCTAGTGGACGAGTACGCAGCGGAGTTCTGTCGTTTGGGCAGATTCGTGGAGGGCTTGAGTGAGGCAGCAAAGGCGAGAAAGTTTTGCAAGGGCGTGGTCATGGCGGTCAAGTCTTTGACTAGGAGCGACCGCGAGGCAAATTTCGAGCAGATAGTAGGAGATGCTTAGAGGGAAGAGGATGACTTGGAGCTTAAGTCCAAGAGAGGCAGGGATGATTCAGGTAGTGCGAGTGGCAGTATGGGACCGGCTAAGTGTCCCTATGTGCAGAAGGCAGCACAGTAGGGTCAGGATCAGAGGGTGCCCACTTGTGCCTACTACAGGAAGACAGGACACACTTGGGATGTTTGTAGGAGGAGGCTGAAGGTGTGTTTATTCTGTGGATCCGCTGCTCACCAGATGCGAGATTGCCCCACTGTACCTCCATTTGGTGGAGCACAGGATCAGAGAGTTGGAGCTAGGCTACCAGTGGCACAGCATCATGCCCCGCACCAGCGGAGGGATATACCCTAGCAGGGCAGGGCTTATGCGTTGACGGTCGAGGAGGCCGGTGCTACGGGTGTCGGGTTAGCAGGTCAGTCTCTTTGTTCTTTTTTCTGTCCTTTTCTATTCCTTATGGTGTGCTTCATTAGTACCTGTTAGACTTTTCTATTATGCTATGGTAGATAGTGTAGTGACCCTGATTAAGACTGTGATAACATGACCAGTAGGACCATGATGTTGCATGTTGTTTAGGTAGAATTTCTTAACTGTGATTGTTGGAGGTTTCACCTAGAGGGAGTGCGATTGACTTTAAATTTTGAGGACAAAATTTTCTAAGGAAGATAGGCTTGTCACTACCCCATTTCCAGAGCAGGGTATTTTTTTAATTTTAATTTAGTCAATTGTGTATTGTTTATAATTAATTATATTTATATTTAATTGATGGTTGTATTATTTTTCTATTGATTGTTTTAGGGTTTGGCTAGTCTGGACCCATGTTCGACCCTAGTGGACCCATGTCCGACCCAACCAACACCCTTGTGAGACCTATTTTTGGATTTAAAATTATTATTATATTTTATTTTAATTAGTTGGAGAGATTAGGAGTTAGTTTGAGTGCTTTTGGAACCCCAAACCCAAAACCCAAGTTATATGACTAAAGGAGAGGACATTTTGGTCATTTGGACATTATGTAAACCTATTTTACTTGCTTGGCCAGCCCTCCCCTTTCCCAGACCCGAACCACAGTAGCCCCCTCCCCATTTTCTTTACTTCTTCTTCTTCTTCTTCTTCTCTACTACTTCTTCCTTTCTTCTTTCCACTTCCTATTCCAAGTAAGTTCTCCATTTCTTCTCTTTCTTC